>JAOPHQ010000585.1:0-105000 GCA_030340625.1 Merluccius polli
TATTATTATTGGGGGCCTAGCAGCGAAGCTGCGAAGCACCCATTGTGTTAGTAGCTTTTCTTATTGGGGGCCTAGCAGCGAAGCTGCGAAGCACCCATTGTGTTAGTAGCTTTTGTTAATTATTAGGGACCGAGCCAGTGAAACTGGAAGGTCCCTATTGAAATTGCTTTGTTTATTATTATTATTATTATTAGGGACCGAGCCAGTGAAACTGGAAGGTCCCTATTGAAATTGCTTTGTTTACACTATCTCTTTTTTTTATTTTTTTTTATTTATTTATACCACTTTGGTTCAGAAAATCTTGCAAATCAACGATACATAAGTGGGGTTTTTTTTTTTTTTCCCCCCTCCCATCACACCCAATGTCTCCCCCACAAACAAAAATTTACAAAGCAAACAAACAAAGAAAGAGTAAATAAACAATAAGAAATAAAATAATAATAATAGCAATCATAATAGCAACAATGTATACATATGTATAATAAAAAAAATAAAAATAAAATAAAAATAAATAAATTTAAAAAAAATAAAATAAAAAAAGGAATTATAAATCTTTTATCCAAAATCACATTATCAGCATGAGCACATATATAAAGCAGTTAGAAAAATACATATCTTAGTCTAATGGTGTACAATTCATATTCTCGAAATGCGATATAAGAGGTTGCCAGTGTTCATAAAATTTATCGGTGGATCCCCGAAGTGTAAATTTGACCTTCTCTAGCTTCAAAAATGTCATCAGGTCTGTAAGCCAAGAATCTTTTGAAGGTGGTAAAGGGTCTTTCCACTGTAAGAGAATTCGACGGCGAGCTATCAAAGATGAAAAAGAGATTACATTTTTCTGTATTGAATTCAATTTAATCCTAATTCCTGGAGTGCCAAAAATGGCTATCTCTGGTGATGGTTCAATGTTCAACTCCAGTACTTCTGTTAGAAATGTAAAAAAAAATCTCCAATATTCTTTTAACATAGGACAAGACCAAAACATATGGGTTGCGTGAGCAGGTGCCTGAGAACATCTGTCACAAGAATCCGATACATTTGGGTACATTTTTGATAATCTTTCTTTAGTATAATGAGTCCTGTGGAGCACCTTGAATTGAATAAGGGTAAGTGATGCACAGGATGAAGATGAGTTTATAGTATTAAGAGCTTTATTCCACCATTCATCTGAAAATGAAGTACCCCATTCTGATTCCCATTTTGTTTTAATCTTACAAAGGGCAGAGGGAGTCACTGTTAATAATATATTGTAAATATATGACAACTGTCCTTTTAGTAGCCGAGAAGTCATATTAAAAAAATCAATGCCAGAGGCTGCTGGAATATGTGGAAAAGCTGAGGTGTTATGCTTGACAAAGTTACGGATTTGGAAGTAACCATACATATCCGAACTCTGGAGGTTAAATAAGGAGGAAAGTTGAGTAAAACTAGCAAATATACCATCTACATAAAGGTCACACAGGGAAGACAATCCTAACTTACACCATTTAGAAAATCTTGGATCAGTTCTGGCAGGTTGAAACAGGTGATTATTACAGAGAGGTGTGGCCAAGGGAAGACCTCTCCAGCCAAAATGTTGTCTAATTTGCTGCCAGATGTTTAAAGTGGAAATGACTATTGGATTAGAAGTAAACTGTCTAGGTTTCGAAGGGAGGCTACTACACACAAGGGCTTTCAGAGAGGAAGCATGGCATGAGTTAGTTTCTAGATGGATCCAACTATTGTCTGCACCTGTCATCCAGAGCATAATTTTATGTACGTTTGCAGCCCAATAAAAACATTGAAAGTTTGGCAATCCAAGTCCCCCTTTTGCGTGTTCCCTCTGTAACAACGAACAACAACAAAACTACAAAAAACAACAAACTCTTGGAGTCTTACCTGCCCATATAAAATCTGAAATGACTATCTAATTTACGAAAAAATTGCTTTGGTAAAAAAATAGGTAAACACTGAAATAAATAAAGATATCTAGGGAGAATATTCATTTTAATCGAACAGCTTTTACTTTAATGGTTAGAGCTTCAAAATTTTCTTCAAAAAGTGAATTAATTGATTTAGTAATAGTAATTCCAAGATATTTAAAGCTAGTAGACCATTTAAAAGGAATGTGAACTTGAGATATTCCCTGAGCTAGTTGATTAATGGGGAAACATTCACTTTTTTGAATATTTAACTTATAGCCAGAGAAGGCTCCGAAAGAGTCAAGAGTGGCTAAGATGTAAGGGAAAGAACTTAATGGGTTCATAACATAAAGAAGAAGGTCGTCGGCATATAAAGAGACCTTGTATTCTATCCCGCCTCTTTCGATACCAGAAAAAAAATTATGATTTTTCAAAGAAATAGAAAGGGGCTCAATGGCTAACGCAAAAAGCAGTGGGGACAATGGGCAACCCTGTCTAGTGCCCCTTGATAAGGGGAAAAACTGTGATAATTGATTATTTGTTAACACTCGTGCTTGTGGAGAGGTGTAAATCAAATTAATCCATGAAATAAACTTCTCACCAAAACCAAATCGTCTTAAAGTAAAAAACAAATAATGCCACTCCACTCGATCGAAAGCCTTCTCGGCATCGAGAGTTACAACAACCTCAGGGCTAGTCAAGGAGGATTGAGAATAAACAATATTTTAAAAGTTTTCGTAGATTGGTAAAGGAGTGTCGGTTCTTAATGAACCCTGTTTGATCGGCAGAGATGATAGAAGGTAAAATGGCCTCCATTCTACATGCGAGCGCTTTTGTTAATATTTTTACATCTGAATTGAGGAGAGAGATGGGCCGGTAAGAGCCACAGAGCGTCGGGTCTTTATCCCTCTTGAGAATCAACGAGATGGAAGCTTGGGTGAGAGTCAAAGGCAAAGAACCCCGCTGGCGAGAGTCTTCCAACATTTCAAATAATAATGGTGCTAACTGAACAGAAATTTTTTTATAAAATTCGATAGGAAAACCGTCGCTGCCCGGGGACTTTCCACTTTGCATGGAGAAAATGGCATCTGATATTTCATTAAGACTTAAAGGAGCTTCTAACTTGTTATGAGACTCAGATGTGATTTTGGGAATGTTGAGATCTGAAAAAAAAGTTAACATATTAGTTTCACCTTCTGAAACATTTGATCTATATAAGTCAGAATAATAAGCACTAAAAGTGTCATTAATTTCAGTGGGATTAATTGTCAAAGATCCTGATTTGTTCACTATTTGTGTTATTTGTTTTGATGCCATTTTACTTTTCAATTGATGTACGAGAAGACGTCCTGCTTTATCACCATATTCATACAGAGTTCCACGGGTTTTTAATAGTATTCTCTCTGTGTCCCTAGTAGAAAGAAGATTTAGTTCAGTTTGGAGCGCCAGTCTGTTCTTAAACAATTCAGGAGATGGAGAAGTGAAGCATTCACGATCTAAGTCGGCTATTGCCTCTATTAAGTCAGACTGTCTCTTTTTTTTAAGTTTATTCGTGTAAATTACATATGAAATTATTTCCCCTCTAAGACAAGCTTTAAGAGTCTCCCACAAAAGAGATGGACTAATGCCTTCAGTTTTATTGGTCTGCACAAAGAAGTTAATTTTTTGACTGATTGTACTGCAGAAATTACCATCTGATAGCAGTGTGGAGTCTAATCTCCAAGGACGATGTTTCTTCTGTCCATTTTCAAACTTTAAATTAAGTATGACAGGTGAGTGATCGGAAATAACTATAGAAGAATATTCAACTGAGACTATCGAAGAAAGGAAAAACTTGTCTACAAAAAAATAATCTATCCGGGAATAAGATGCATGAACTTGCGAGAAGCATGAAAATTGCTTACCAGTTGGATGGAGGAACCTCCACGGGTAAACACTGCCACACTGATCCATAAAGGTGGACAAAACCTGGGACATCTTAGATGGAGGAGCTTTTCTAGAGCTGGATCTATCCAAAATGGGGTCCATTACACAATTAATATCTCCTCCAAAGATCAATTTGTGAGTTTCTAAATTGGGAATTGATGATATAAGTTTTTTCATAAATTCTACATCGTCCCAATTTGGGGCGTAAACATTTACTAAGACCACTGGAGTGAAGTTAAGACATCCAGTGACTATAACAAAACGACCATTAGCGTCGCAAATAGTATTGGAATGAATAAAATTGATATTCTTGTTAATAAGTATGGCTGTGCCTCTTGTTTTGACATTAAATTTCGAGTGAAAAATATGTTCAATCCAGGGCCTACTGAGATATTGTTGGTCTACAGTACGCAGATGTGTTTCTTGCAAAAACGAAATGTCAGCTTTTAAATATTTCAAGTGGGAAAAGACCCTTATACGCTTCTTCTGGCTGTTCATACCCCTCACATTCCATGAAACAATTTTTACAGTCTCCCTTTATTCCTCTAACTGGGTTCTCGGTCATAGCAATCTATTGACAGATGAAAAGATGTACATGAGACCAAAACAACACTGCGATACATATGTGCAAATAAGGACTTGCATAAGGTAATAAAAGAAAAGAAAAAGAAGAAAAACAAGAACAAAAAACAAACAAACAAACAAACAAAAAAACAACAACACACACACACCCCCCTCCCCATCCAGTCCCCAGCGCCTATGCTCATCAGAAGGCGATGAGCTTCCGGCGGAACCACTTACTAAACCCCCCGGTATTTGAGTGAGGATGTTAACCCTTTTCACCCATAAGGAGCCCCTCGAGCCCGTCTATACACATACATATACCCCCAAGCATGAGCACGCACACATACACACATAATTGACTTCTTTTTTCCTCCCCCCCTCCCCCAAATTAGGTCTGTTGTTAATATTTCAACAAAATAAAATAAATAATGATAATAATAATAATAACAATCATAATGAAGCTCGGAGATATAAACCCTAGGCTGCTTGTTGTTACAAAGTTACTGATTCGCCCGGTCATTAATAAATTTCTCTACCTCTACTGGGGTGTTGAATTTATATTCCACGTTTCCCATTGTGACCAGCAGCACGGCTGGGAAGCGTAAAGTGAACTTAATGCCTTCTTTGTAAAGCTTTGATTTCACTTCGTTGAAGGCTGCTCGCTTCATGGCGAGGTCACGGCTCAGATCAGGGAAGAGGTAGATCTTGCGGTCTTGATAGAAAAGTTGGCCACGTTTCTTCGCCAACGCCAACACCTGGTCTCTTTGTTTGCAGCGTGCGAAACGAATAATGATGGGTCGGGGTCTTTGTTCAGCCACTGGTCTGGCTCTCCCCACCCGGTAAACGGCCTCTAACTCTGGAGGAGATGAGTCTCCTTGTAGTATGTCGGTCAGGAAAGCAGATATAAAGTCTGAAGATAAGCGACCGTCACATTCTTCTGGCAGGTTTATTAATCTCAGACAGTGGCGTAACATTTGGTTTTCAAAGCCAGTTGTTTTCTGCTTGAGAAGTATGTTATCTGCTTGAAGTTGCTTCACCTGAGTTTCCAGATCAATTAATCGGTCGCTGTGATCAGAAAGTGCCGTTTCTATTGTAGTCACCCGCTGTCCGAAATCGTCCACCTTGGCCTTGACAGCATTTAAAGTTTTTTTAATTGGAGCGAGTGAGGCCTGAATTTCGGCTGAAATTGCAATTTTGTTCTTCTCCAGTTCGGCGACCAATTCCGTGATCGTTAACGCTGCACCCGGAGCAGGTGCGTTAGATCTCGTTTGCATGGAACTTGCGGCTTCGTTTTTCGCAGACATCTTCCTTAGATTTCAGCAAAATCTTGACTCATTCCCACACAGTATACGTGGTAGCTCACCGGTTGTGGGAGAGTAGTAATTCAGGAGGGAATAATGTAACAGGCTCGAGAGCGGCTCCTCATGCGTCCGTCTCACTCAGTCACCATACCGGAAGTCCCCTGTTTACACTATCTCAACATATACGAAAACTCTTTTTTATTTGGCAAAGTTGTCGGGGCTGGTGAAAAATTATATATTCTATGCGTCACGTTCATGTCGCACACTTGGAAGACCACTAGGTGGCGCTGTTTTTGAGCATTTTCCGTAATGCTCATAACTCCCGCATACTTGGTCGCACATCCATAAACCTTATATCCACACATGCAGGAATCATTGCTGCACCTCCTCATATAGGCCACGCCCACTTCTGCCTCAACATTTTTTTCGCTACAGCGCGAAAACTCCGAAGTACTACGTCTAGAGATTCCAACTATGCGCCTTTTTCCGATTCGCACGAAACTTCACACGTAGCATCTCCAGACTGTACCATGAAAATAAGTAATTGAAAGTATTTTAATATTTCAAAAAATACGCGCGCTATAAAATATTATATTTGTGTAAATATTACGTCAAAAAAGCAAGTGGACCATTTCTCCACATTGGTATGTCTTATCGACGCCAAACTTTAGTCAATAGTTCCTTATACCTCCATTAACCATCGTACACATTTTCAGACCATCGCCACTAGGTGGCGCTCTTTAAAATTAAGAAGTTTATATCTCCACAACGAAACTTGGTAGGATGGTAGCCTATGGCTCCCTGAGGCTTACGTTAAAAGGGGCAAAAAATTCCGCCACTAGGTGGCGCTCTAATGTCTGCATAAATCACTGTACAAAGATCGTAATAGTTATGAATATGAAATTCACAGGACATGTGTAGACTAGTGCCCGGAGCTCAGGTACCAAAAATCGTGTTAGTCGTGGTTGTGGCGCCCCCTACAGGACTTTTAAAATGCAGCCCGACACCCCGTTTCAGGGATATTTATGAAACTCGGTGGGCACGTGTAACAGTCCATGCCCTACAAAAAAAGACTCTTGGACCCATACCCCAAAACCCACGGGAAGTCAGATATTTTAATTTCAATTTTTGTCATTTTACGAAAACTCTTTTTTAGTTGGCAAAGTTGTCGGGGCTGGTGAAAAATTATATATTCTATGCGTCACGTTCATGTCGCACACTTGGAAGACCACTAGGTGGCGCTGTTTTTGAGCATTTTCCGTAATGCTCATAACTCCCGCATACTTGGTCGCACATCCATAAACCTTATATCCACACATGCAGGAATCATTGCTGCACCTCCTCATATAGGCCACGCCCACTTCCGCCTAAACATTTTTTTCGCTACAGCGCGAAAACTCCGAAGTACTACGTCTAGAGGTTCCAACTATGCGCCTTTTTCCGATTCGCACGAAACTTCACACGTAGCATCTCCAGACTGTACCATGAAAATAAGTAATTGAAAGTATTTTAATATTTCAAAAAATACGCGCGCTATAAAATATTATATTTGTGTAAATATTACGTCAAAAAAGCAAGTGGACCATTTCTCCACATTGGTATGTCTTATCGACGTGGTTGTAGCGCCCCCTACAGGGAATTAAAAAAACAGCCCTGACACCACGTTTCACGGATATGTATGAAACTCGGTAGGCACGTGTAACCGTCCAAGACCTACAAAAAAGCCTCTTGGACCCATACCCCAAAACCTACCGGAAGTCAGATATTTGAATTTCAATTTTAGTCATTTTTCAATTTTCGCCTCATATTTGAACGAACTCCTCCCAGGGGATTTGTCGCCTGGGCTTCAAATTTTGTTTATACGTTCAGGAGGTGGAACTTGAGAAAAGTTATGCTATTTGCAACTCTACGTCAAAGGGCGTGGCCGTGGCATGCCGTAGTAGGCCATATTCAATTCCGTGATCTTTTTTGCCGCTGTATTTGAACAAACTCCTCCCAGGGGAGTTGTCGCTTGGGCTTCAAAATTCTTCAGTACACTCAGGAGATGTAACTTGAGAAAAGTTGTGCTAATTGCAACTCTACGTCGAAGGGCGTGGCCGTGGCGTGTCGTCAAAGTTGGCCATTTTGAATCGAATGTCAAACTGTGATGCCATTTGTGCCATTCCCTAACCCTAATGTTATCTACTACGAGTCTCCCTATGAACGCCCCGGTCTACCGCACACTGCATGGACTGCGACGGACGCCAACCTGTCGCGACACTATCCACGACACGCCCCGACGGACTCGGCGAGGTCCCGCACACAGCTCCTTGGAGCTTTAATTCATATATTTTTTTAAAAATGTATACTCATTTATATTTTCTGTGTGCGTCATGCACTATGTAACTGTGTGTTATAAAAAGTGTGATTTAAATAATGCTTTACTTATATGTTTTTCAACATAGTAATCTTTGCCCTTTTGTCATTGTTACTAAAATAAGACCGTCATTTAGAGAAAACATGTGTATTTGTGTTTTTGGCCAGTCTCCGCCGACCACTTTGTGAACATCCTGCTCTGCTCCAAACTCAAAAGTGCCTTTTCCGTGACGAAGGGACACCAGCGGCGAGGTGTGTGTGGCAGGCAATATGTGCAACACATTCAACAGACCGGTGAAGCAATTTTAGCACACATAGAGGAATTGTCTTGGGTGTTTTGCATCATCTGATCGGCTCTTATGATCGGCTCTTATGATCGGCCTTTATAGAGAACACCAATCAAACTGTTTAGAATGAATATTGGCCAATAACGATAGGTGGCCGATCGATCGGAGCACCCCTACTCATGAAGCATTCCTTCTCTTAATAATTATTATTCAAGATAAAATAAAATATTCCTTTATTAATCCCACAGCAAAAGAGGATAGCGTGATAGCATGAAGCATCAGTAAAAAGGCAAGATATAATGTAAAAAAGCAAGATACAATAAATAAGTAAACAGACTCAACGGTTAGGGAATATTGACATTATTGCATATAGGGAATATTGATATTGCACAGTTTAGTATACTGATATTTCACATGAGTGAATTAGTCAGTTTTGGTGTGTGGGATCTACTGGGAGCAGCAGTGTTTCCTCTAGAATCTTTTTCAGCAGCGGTGCTGTTGTGCGCGCTGTATGTCCACAAGTATGAGACACCGGCCGTATTCACGTGTGGCGGAATAGCTTAAAATTACCTTAGAACCATTATAGATAGGATTATTCATGTTTGCCTTGCGTTTTCTTAATTTACAGCTTTTGACATTTATTTGTAGAAATTAAGATCAAAAAAGGAAATGCCACAACACAGAAAATAACTTATACCATTTATTTAAAATTAAGTGTTAACAGCTGCTTCTGAGTTACAAACATTTTCTCAAGCTCAGTGACAGTTTACATCCTGCCTGTGAGCATTTACTTTTTCTAGGCCTTTGTTAGAAGAGCTCCAGGGCTCTCCTGTAGGGGAATTTGGTGGTGGGGGGGCCCATTGATGCTCACACATCTACATGTAACAAGAGGAGCTAGCTGCTAATGGCCACCGCTGCAACCAACAAACTCCGCAAATCCATTCAACAGCTCCACCATCTACAGTCAGACACACATGGCTGCTTACGGCTCACCTGGGACCAACTGCCTGTGTGAAATATGGTGTGTGTGGCGTTACCTCTTGCTTTTTGTATTTAGGCTGTTAACAGGTTAGAGCAGCCACACAGCCTGCATGAGACAATGTGTCATCTATAGATTCAGAGTCTTGCCTATTTTTTATATCTGTAGAATTTGTGACAGACATGAATAAAATACACTGAATAAAACACTTCCTGTGTGGACAACACAGGCATGTGTGGCAGTGTGTCCCAAACGCTGCTCCGATGTGAGTGTTTTGCAGGCTAGCGAAACATCCCGGTACCGACTATATAACGTTACTGCCGTTTACCAACCCATATGCGCTCCGGTCTCGTACCATATACGGTTTGATAGCCCACCATTAGCATTATAGTCCCGTCTTGTCAACGAAAACAAAACATACATTTCATCATAGTTTTTATAATCAAATATCTATTTTTAGCTTGTCAACGTCTCATCATGGAAAAAAGGTTGTTCGCAAACATTTTCGTTGGCGAACAATTTTGTCCCTTCACTTTTCCAGCAGTTGGGGAAACAACATACAAGAGGTCTTGAGAAGCTGCAGCACTAATTGGCCTAACGGACACACTGTAGCTTATACTGTACATTTACTGCCAGATTGACAACTTACTGTTAACCTTTCCCTCCACTCCACCTTGCTCCACTCACATTTACCGTCACCTTTTCTGCCGCTCGCTCTCTTGCTCAACCACACACTCGCTCCGTTATGTTACACACTGTCCTATTCCTCAAGGAGCTACGCTACGTAGATGTCGTTGAAGAACGAGGATAGTGAGGCTTTTGAGAGCGGCAATCACAGTTCTGGGAGGATTTTAACAGCGCGCTCATAATAATGAACATAGGGGAAACACTGAGCAGTGTTGGTTGTAAAGTCTGACAGCAGCAGAAAGGAAAGACCTGTGTTTTTTCTCCTTCACACACTGTGGGTGAAGCAGCCTGTCAGTGATGGAGCTGCCCAGTGCTGTCAGTGTCATGCATGGGGTGGGACATGTTCCATCAGGGATGGACATCATTCTCCTTTCTCCCATCACCTTCAATGGGTCGAGGGGGCATCCCAGGACAGAGCAGGCCTTCTTAACCAATCTTTTCAGTCTCTTCCTGTCAGCAGTCAAGATGCTGCTGCCCCAGCAGACCAATCCATAGAAGATGGCTGATGCCACCAAAGTAAAAAAAGGTCCTCAGGAGTGCCCCCTACACACAAAGACCTCAGCAGATCTGTCCTTTCTTATAAAATGTTTTCTCTTAGCCATGGTTAATATGCAAGCCTATGGCAATTATTGTAGGCCTACTAAAAGGTGCTGTAGGCAAGATCTATAGCCTGCCAATATGATCTAATTCATTAAATATGGCATAGTCATCAGGTATTAGTGAGGGAAATGTGAGATTCTGTTTTAGACCGCTCCCACCTAATTTCTGACCAGGGCCTCTCTTCTCTAAATGGTTCGGGGAATCCATCTTGCCCATCAATCACATACAGCTAAGCTCCACAGGTGCGTGAATGCAACACTTCTCAATAGCAGAGAAACTTAGGGAGGGAGCGTTTTTTGAGGGTGTTTATTTTCAAAATCTTACGCTCCTCTGCTCCCACTTTCCAATCTCAAATCTTGCCTACACTAGCCTCTATATACTGTTTTATGTGGTTATTATAATGCACATGATTTTTTTTAACTCAGGATTGTTTGACAGAGAATTTGAGTCGACTTGGAATGATTTAACTATTCAAATCTTAGGGTACAACCCTACAGTATTGCTTGCCTCTTTCTCGGAAGCACTCCACGTTCTCTAAATGTTTTTTTGTGGGAAACCCTGGTAGTTGTTTAATTTGTTCGCCTAGTCTTGCAGATTGCCTCATCAACTACTATTTAGAACGAAAATCGCCCGATAACGATCGGTGGCTGATCGATCGGACCACCCGTATACAATAATGACCATGGAACTGTCTCACTCATTATTTGTTATCCAAAGCTTAGTTACCACAGCTGCTGCTTCCCAGTAGAGGACCCAAGAACAGCTTTGCTGTCCTTTTCTCTGGCTGCACATATGGATACATGCAGAGCGTATCACAGGCAAAACTATTACATTTGATTATATGTTGGGTGTGTATTATCCATTATAGGTCCTTGCCTTAGTGCACGAGTGTTGGCCTGACTCATTCCAATAAACAGAAAGCCCACTGATTCCTTCTCATTTGTTAAAGTGATGTTTTATTTATTCCACGTTCCTTTACAGTCTTCCTTCACGTCTTAACTTATTGACAAGGTCAGAAACCTGTGTGGCTCCACTCTTAACGAGTCTAAACTTAACTCAGTAGTGCTCTGTTTTTACAAGCCGTTGCTTCTTTTCTTAAAGGCACACAACACATTTCTATCAGCTTAACAATTTTTAAAAACAATTATACCGCAAACAATAAGAACCGTCATATAATTGGCACACAATGATTATCATAAGAAAGGTCACATTAATATAGGGAACAAACAAAAACTAAAAACATACATAATTTATATTAAAACCGTAATTCGGCACCTACAGTCTGTATTGTCATACAGTGTTTCCCATACATTGATTTATTAGTGGCGGCCCGCCACAATATCAACATTGACCGCCACATATTGATTTTCTTTTTTCTAACTATTTAAAATGGGTAAAATCTTATTCAATGGTAGAGCTGCGCGCAGCACATCAGCCCCTCCCCCCACTTTCGCTCTGTCTCACTCTCTCGGACCCGCCTGTGAATAGCCCCTCCTCTCCGTGCACACTATACGTAGCTGCTAGGCAATATCGACTGCTCGTGCAAGTGGATAATGTTAAGGCCTTTGCACACCAAGTCCGTACTTTTTGTATGCGTTTTTTTAATCCGTCAAGAAAATCTTGAAAGTGATTTATGCGAAAAAACGCAGAAAATCGAACCTGTTCCGAAAACTTTAATGACGGACGAAAGTTATACACTTATAAAAGACCCGCACTCGCCCGATGTTTCCAACCAACCCAACTGCGACTCGGACCACAAGTCAGTGTTTCCCATACATTGTTTTATTTGTGGCGGCCGCCACAATAGCAGAAAATCGCACCTATTCCGAAAACTTTAATGACGAAAGTTTCGGAGTCGGTGTGTAAACGTGATGATGAAAAATACGGACTTGGTGTGCAAAGGCTTAATGTAGGGTGACCAGACGTCCTCTTTTGCCCGGACATGTCCTCTTTTTGAGACCTAAAAAAATGTCCAGGCGGATTTTCGAAATCGTCCGGGATTTTGTTTTCAAACATGCAACATCGGAATTTCCATTGCGTTCGCTCACCAACTAGTCCCCCCCCCCCCCCCCCTACTCAGTCCTAGTCCCGCCTCCCCCTACTCAGTTCTGTTGGCTTTGCTTTGAGTGGCAGTGAGTAGGGGGAGTTACCTGCATACGGTAACAGCATACGACTGTAGAGCTACCTAGGGTTGTGCCGCCATCGTGATGGCTGACTGACATCACGATGGAGAGCCACCATCGTGATGCCACGCCCCCCTCGTCCGACACAAACTCATCCTATAGTCTCTTCTATAGTTATTACCTAAAAACTTTGCAGGGATTGCTCTGTAAATAAATTGAAAATATAACTAATGGTCCATATAAAGTGCTGTAAGTTAACTAGGGCTGCCCCCTAATAGTCGGCTTAGTCGATCGACGGAGGCTTAGTCGAATATGTTTTCATTAGTCAAGCAAAAAGTAAAACATAAAAATAAGAAGGCATGAGCATCGCAAACCGAATACATCCGTGGTCGCAACAAGCTCTGATCTAACTCATCGCTGCAGAAATACTGACCAATACACCTAGGCAGGTAGACACCGCTAGACACACGGGACTCATACCGGTGATCGCGGCTTTAGTTCCCCGTGTCTGATCGCTGTAATTCGGAGCGTGAATATCGGTTGAATATCGAATATCTTTCTAACTTTAAAAAACACTTTAGTATTTTTTTAAAACGATAGTCGCACATCCCTCGTAACTACGCCGTGAAGGTGAACCCTCCCGGACTCCGCTATTAACATGAACCGCTTCGCCGGAGGAGCCGCACACCACACACCAACATACCAACAAACATGTTTTCCATTTGATTGCTTTTAAATAAAATTGTGTGCAGTTATACGGTTAAATAGGATTATTAAAAGTGTTCATGTCTCCTTCCTGGTCCAGAACCGCTTGGTCCATGCCCCCCCCGACGACGATATCATCGTCCATCACGATGTTTGGTCGATAGCCTTTTCTGTGAGCTTTTAATTGGTCAGTCTGCACCTCAGTGGCGCGAGCAGCTTCCTTGTTTATAAAGAGAGCGCAGGTACCGGCGGCGTCTCTGCAGCTATGCCTAAACGTAAATACAAGGTCACAGATAGATTTTTTTTTAAATGTTTTATTTTGTGCCCCCCCCCCCGGCAATTAAAATCTCTGTACAGCGGAGCACCCCCCCCCCCCCCCCCGGGAGGCTACTGCCACAAATACAATCTGATTCTGTGGGAAACACTGCACTTAAAGTGTAGCAATGGAGCACTCACTGCATATATTGTTCACTTATGACACAAAGTGAAGCAATGGAGCTGTATATATTGTTCAGTTATTTGTCACAAAGTAATTGCCAATTAAAATATACAGTGGAGCACCTTATATACAGTGGTATTATTCAATAATTGATTTACGAAAGCATGTGTGTACCTCCTGTACCCCCCCCGGGAGGCTACCACCACAAATAGAATCAGATTCTGTGGGAAACACTGTCATATGTGTATATTAGAGTTGTTCCGATTCCGATACCAGTATCGGAAATTGCTCCGATACTGCCGAAAATGCTGGCATCGGTATCGGCGACTACTGGAGTCCAGGCACCGATCCGATACCACGTAATGTTTTCAATTAGTAATCTAATAGGGGTTATGCGCAACATACTTCTGCATTCTGCGAAACAGGTCTCATCACATCCGGTTCAGGTCCGCTGTACCGCGCTCACATTATTTTATTTATTAATCCGCACTTCCAGATAGGGTGGCCATTCGTCCGGCTTTAGGCCGGACTGTCCGGTTCCCCCCTCCCGTCGGACGTAGGTCCGCGGTGTGTTGCGATCGCCCCCCCCCCCCCCCCCCCCCCCCCACGGCCGTAGGTCCGAGGCGCGCACCTCCCCCCCCCCCCCACGGGCTGAGGTGTCCTCCTTTTCAACAACTCATAAATGGTCACCCTACTTCCAGACCGTCGCCGGGGCTTCAGAGTAATGTGTCCGAGGAGAGTAGCCCTCTCCCGGACACACACGCTAGCTTTTACCGCTGTTTTATTTTTTTATTTTTTTATTTTTTTTAATCCGCACTTCCAGACCGTCACCAGGGCTTCAGAGTAATGTGTCCGAGGAGAGCAGCCCTCTCCCGGACACACACGCTAGCTTTAACCGCTGTTTTTTTGTGTTTGTTTTTTCATCCATCTTTTCTTCTCACTAACATTCAGATGTTAAAATCAAATAAAACGCCAACACTAAAAAGGGCTAGCTAGGTTAGCTGTTAACTGTTCTATTTAAAAATAAATGGCTTGAATTTGCTCTATTTATTCATGTTTTACAAAGAGTTTAACCTGAGCCAGGCCTTACCACTATGATAATCATATCACAGTCATGCATGTATGCTATTTTTATAACATACCGGTATCGGATCGGTACTCGGTATCGGCCGATACCCACAGCACAAGTATCGGAATCGGTATCGGGAGGGAAAAAATGGTATCGGAACATCTCTAGTGTATATATTTGTAAGAATACAATTCAGTCATGCATGTATCCATTTACTGTATTCATATTGTACAATGTTTCAGCTTTTTAATGAAAGAAAAAAAAAGGAACGGTGCAACATTATTACAAATGTGTTGGTATGTGTTCAGTGATTTTTTCATCTGTACCATCAATGTGTGCAAAATGATTCTATGTTGTGTACCTGGGATTTTTTTTCTTTTTGCCGTGGTATCAGAAGATGTATCCAGTATCGTTGTGTTATACTAGTATCATATCAAAGTTTAAAATTCAGTGTGTGTATATATATATATATTTATAGGGGCTGTCGAAGTTAAGGAGATAACTCATTAATGCAATTTCACTTTATCGCAATTTTTTTTTAAAGTGCCATTAACACAGGTTCTATTTGACCCTAGGAATCACCCGTAGTTCATGTTGTTACTTGAATGTGTCACATAGACTTCAAGTGGTATACGTAGTAGAAGTTGTTGTAGACGTAGGTGAAGGATGGAGAAAGGGCTTTTGAACAGGAAGTTTCATTTCCAAACTTTGCCAGATGGCTCGCTTGATAAAACCAAAGCTGTGTGTAGTTATTGTCAGGCTGAATTTAGTTATCACCAGAGTACATCCAGCCTAAAATATCACATGCCAAGCACACATCTTGTACATCAGCAGCGTTGGCTCTGGTAATGTACAACAGACCACACTCGACAGTGTTAGACAGCAAACAATGAACGCGTCAACCTCCAGCAAATTAACAAAAGCGTTAGCTAAATGGATAGCCACAGCGTGCAGGCCGATTTACTGTTTTTTTATTAATAGATTTAATACATGTAGTCTCATACTACAGTGTCCAGCTGCATCATATTGACATCTCACTCAACAAAACAGAAAGTATGGACTTTCAGAAGTCCATACAAAAACCAACTCCATAAACAGGATGTTCTCAATAGAACATACTTGGAAATCAAGCGGTTCGCTCAGTTAGACCAGTTAATCTCAACAGCAACAACAGGTTGGCCTTAATCTCTCTCTCTCTCTCTCTCTCTCTCTCTCTCTCTCTAAAAATCTAATTAATTACAAACTTTGTTTTTAATTAATCTAAATGAATCACATAATCAATATTTGCCGTGAGAAGCATTTAAAACAATGTGAAGAAATATAAAAATCTCAAATGTTTCAGTAAGAACAATGATGAAAATAAGTCCATACATTTCTCATTTTAACCTTGGTGGCTGAGGTTTCCACTCACTGTCAATGATGTGTGCAGTCACACCGAGGTAGGCTAATTATGATTGCTTACCAAGGTCCAATGATCCCCAGTCAGGGAAATGTATTCGGCTTCCACCAATTCATCATCTTTTTGGGGACTTTTGGGGGACCTTGGACACAATATATTCCTCAATGGCGGCTTATACATTGCGTCAGAGGACGGAAACTGTAACACTTCTTTACATTTGTTTCAGGACAAATGTATGCTGTCCTGAAAACAACCTGACTGTGTGAAAACAATTATCCCTTTGGGGACATTAAAGAACCTAACTAACCTCCATTAACCCTGCCTGCCGCTTTTCCACTACATGGTACTGCTCGGCTCGAGTCTACTCGTAAACACATCGGAACAATGGAGGTGTTAACCTTCCTGCCTTTATTCACTGACAACCTGTAACCTACACTGTACATTTACTGCTAAACTGTCAACTTCACTGTTAACCAGCTATGCACGTACTCAGAACTGGAGTTACCTCCAGGTAACTACTATCTCTGCTCCGCTTGCATTCTGCCGCTCGCTCTCTCACTCACTTGCTCAACCACACACTCCTCAAAGGAGCAACACATTCCTTAAAAGGAGCTACGCTACTCTTATAACACACTGCACTATTCCTTAAAGGAGCAACACTACTCTTATAAGACACTGTCCTATTCAATAAAGGAGCCACGCTACTCTTATAACACACTGCACTATTCCTTAAAGGAGCAACACTACTCTTATAAACACATCGTTTAGTATCAGAGAGCTTGATTCATTTCATAAATGTTTTCTATAATTAATTAATAAAAGCATTATTTTGACACCTGTGTGTGTGTTCAATTCATGTGTGCGCATCCTGCACAACAATCCAATCCAAAATACACCTCCAGCTTCGTAAAAGTATGTCCCTGGTCATTGATTGGTCAGGACAATTACACGAGTAGCTCTTGGCCCCTTGCACTTTTCCAAGCAGCTTTCAGATTAGAAAAAGTTTGGAGGACCCTGGTGCTTTCAATTGATCGATTGATCAATTTTGAATACTGACCTATCAGCCAACTTCTTTTTGATAGTCAAGTTTGCATTAGTGAAGTTCATGCAAATAGTTATTATTTAAGAATTTAAATACAAAGCTTACATTGATCTAAGGCTGGGCGATTTTTTCGATTTTTTAATTGATTAATTTGCATTGTTACTTTCCTATGGTTTGCGAAATGGCTGAACCAAAAATCACGATTTAACAAAACTCAGAACTCAATCACATTCAACGCAAGACGTACCATAAAGTCTCATTTATGCTCAATACAGACAGAGCCTTTTGTCTATACTCTGCGTTCACTTCATCCGTATCTGTGCACGTTTTCTGAAATCTTACAAATACGGACAAAATGGAGCAGTACCACTGGAAATCGTGGGGTTGACTCCGGTCTTTCGTTGCTTGTGCATTGATGTGGGGGGCCACCCAGCGAAGCAAGTTATCAAATGCCCCGGTGGACATCCGAAAGTATTGGAAATGGCGTTCGTCGTCAATTTCTCTCATTGGTAATATAAGTGAAAAGAATTATTCGTCCACATGTCGCGATGTATTTAATGGCCTCACAGACCACCGCCGTCTACAACGCTGCCTCCGCTTTTGCCTCTCTCCTAAGATGTACATCATTATCCATATCCATAACGCACAGCTTAAAAAAACATCTGAGATATGCTCTTGAAGATCAACAAAATAATATGCTTAGTTTAATCGTCTTTAAAACACCAGCCAAATAAAAATGACCAAAACGGTTCCATTCAATTATACATGTTGAAAAACATACCATATGGGATGACATGCACAGTTCGATGTGTAAACGTGCACGGTTCGGGACAGATTGAAATACAGTATGGCAGAGAAAAAAAAGGACCCTGAATTTACAGACATAATTAGGGTTGGGTATTGTTTGAAATATTGCGATTTTGGTTCGATTTCGATTCCTATAAAACGATGCCGGTTCCTAAACGATACTTTTTTCTTTTTTTTGTTGTAGAAATGCCATGCCAACACTGATTCTTTGAAAATGTACTAGTTCCTTACAGTGCCAAAACCAATATGACACCTTCTTTAAAATAAAGACCAAACAATTCTTCCATTATTAATTAGGGGTGTAACGATACATGCATCTGTATTGAACCGATACGGGACGTTTGGTACAGGGCTGTGCACGGGTGAGTTCACGGAATGAAAGTTGCGTGTTTATTTTCCGCCGGCAGCTACACGTGCAGCCTGTGTAGTCATGGCTACCGCTAGCGGTAAACCGGAGCTTGAGGACCCTTCCGTCGCTTAAGGTGGATAAAACGAGGGCAGTGTGCCGACACTGTTCAACAGAGACCGGGTTTCTGCCAACACAACGAACATGGTAACGCACCTGAAATGGCACCACCCAGTGGAAACATCACCACGACAAGAACCACCTTAATGCAAACGCAGCTGACATTCAGGCAGCCTCTCCCTAGCCATTCAGATCGGGCCAAAGCTATACTATAACAACTGCCATCAGAGTTTTTATAGCAGCGGATCTACGACCGTATTCAGTTGTTGAAAACACTGGTTTTAAACACATGCAGGTGATTGAGCCTTTTGAAATTGAATTGAATATTTTATTTATTGGAAAGCTTATTTTATATATATTTTATTTACTTAAGAACATTTTATTTAACTTATTACCAGGCAGAACTTTGCAATAGTATTCTATTTTTTTATTTTATTTTCATATTTTGTATAATGTCACAATAAATTGTTGGTTTACAAGCAAAATATATGTTTTTGTTTATTATTTATGAGCACACAATTAAACAAGCTAATTTAGGTTTTGCATTTTGTTTTCATACTGTACCGAAAATGACCTCAAAACCGAGGTACGTATCGAACCGTGATTTTTGTGTATCATTTCACCCCTATTATTAATGTTAACTTAAGACACGAAAAAGTATAGAAACAAATAAAATTGTCACTGTAGCTTATAAAAAAATAGTATCTTTGTTCATAATTTAAGTTACTCTTTCCATTTATAATAGTCAATTATAGCATAACTTATAGTGGCTGTAGACAACTTTTCCCACCCTAGCATTTCTAAGTGGAATTATTTTTGCACCGCTGTCACAAAGACAAATTAGATCGCATTCCGTTTCCTCAATGCCTAGCAACCACAAAACACACGCATTTGTTTGGAAATCTCAGCCAAAGAAACAATCAAATAAGAAGGAAAGAAACATGTTTACTGAGGTGAAATTCTGAATTTAGCATAATTGTATTTGGGAACAGGCAAAAGCTATTGTAATGATGTGCATTGCATAGTAATACCATAGTTTGAGTATTGCTCGCACAAACAAGTATCGGCAGCAGGGGTTGACATCGGAGGTGAGTAGTGAGAGTTTATTAATTCAGTCTATAATGGAGACATGAAAGCACATACAAATTCTTTAGTATGTGTTGAGAAAAGCAAACTGGGTTGGTAGCCTGACTGAATCGCCTGGGATGTCGCGACATGAGGTTTATTCCGGTAGTATGCAAACGTAGGGTATGCAGATATAAGTAATGTCATCAGATTGGCTTTACTTCAGGTTGATCCACCGTCCGCCATTTCACCACAAATTTGTCATCCCTTATATTTCTGTTGTGCAGCGTCAAGTGTTTAATCAAAGTGGAGGTATTTCCCCCCTTAAACAAAATAGTTGTATTGCACTTGTTACATGTGCTGCTGTCATTTTAGTAAAGCCATACTTTAGAGTGTTTTACTTCAGACATGATGGCTGCAGCTTGGCAGCAGTAGAGAGGAAAGTTCTCTGCAACTTTTCCGACCACAAGAGGGCGAGAGGATTGTTGCGTAACCAAAATGAGGCACCGAAAAAAAAATGTAGTCATTTGGTCCCACCATGTTGCCACCGGTACCACTCGGTTCTCGGTACCCAACCCTACATATAATTATTATAAATTATACTTTATAGTTGTAAAATTCATTATACTACTATATGGACAGCCAGTAGCAATGACGACTATCAATAACGTCAGTGATTGCTGGCCAGTAGAGCACATAAGGTAGAGAATGGCAAAGGGGAGAACGAGCAGTTGTTAGATCCCCCAGCGTCATTTAAGTCTGGGGACATTAGGATTCCGTGTGGACAAAAAAGTGAACGATAACTTGGTGACCGCCCCGATGCGCATTCCTTATACTAGCAGGAGCACGTCAAACATGTTGAGCCCTTTATGGCGACACCATCCAAATGTTACTCTGGCCAGCGCGAGGGGAGCGAAGCCAGCGAGGGCTAAACATACAACTAACGCCATAGGCCACGATCAGACAGAGCGCTTTTTAGCAGCCCGGGGCAGCGTTTTTGTAATTGTTTTCAATGAGATTGACGCGTTTTGCTCGCTGCTTTTGCGCTGCTGAGTGCCTTGCATTTTTCCATTTCATGCGCCTCGCGTTTTTTGCAGCAGCTCTCTGAACACTTAAGAGTTGAAAAAACTTCTCTCAGAGCCCTACATCATTTGCACTTTTTCCCAATGTCCAATCGGATGCTTTGAGAGGCGGGCCTTCTGTGGTGGTGACG
Organism: Merluccius polli; assembly: GCA_030340625.1. Taxonomy (NCBI): domain Eukaryota; kingdom Metazoa; phylum Chordata; class Actinopteri; order Gadiformes; family Merlucciidae; genus Merluccius; species Merluccius polli. The sequence goes on from JAOPHQ010000585.1 coordinate 20,932, forward strand.
ACAACAAGTGGAGAGACCATGATGGAGAATAAACTCCTGGTGGCTGTTGCTGGATACCTGGAGTTATACGATTTTACTAACCATAGTTATACCAACAGAAAACAGCAGGCCTGGAGACAAATGAGTACAAAAATAACGGTTAGGCTAAGGACAGGTGATTCGGTGGTTGCCTAGCAAAAAAAGACGCAGCAAGCTGCTCTTTCTTTAAATTGTAGGCTTCAACAAAAAAAACAGTGCAGTGCAGTGCACCTCACGTTTTGCAACCTGCAAAATGCTCTGTCTGATCGGGGCCTTACTCTCTCTACAGCCTTCAGTCAACATTGTTCAACCAAATCAGACCGATACAAGGAAATCACTAAAGGCTTGGGTGTGTTTATAGCCATATTCCACAGTTGACGCAGGATTTAAATGCATGGTTAAAGTAAAGATAAACAGGTTTTAAAGTAATACAATAACAATACAATAATGTTAAGGCAGATATTCATGTTAGGGCACAGACATGGAATGGAGCATTTGATGCCATATTAAGCCTACCCTAGGTTTAGAAAGGTAAGATCCCGGTGCCCCCCCCCCCTATTTTGGTGCCTATGTGACAAGGACAGTGTTTAGCTGTAGGGCTGTTCCCTAAAAGTCGAGTAGTCGTTGTTCAGAGAGCCCTGAGTCGAGTCAAATCTCAGTTGTACCATCACAGGTTTTTGTTTTGTTTATGTTCTTTATAATAACCAAATAAAACATGATAGAGGCTTAACATATAGGAATGTCATGACAGTAATAATAGAAATGAGAAAACAATTATTACAAGAGAACTAATGCTTCAAGAGGAGATGTATTTCATGTTAGATCTGATGAAAGACCAACACATAAAAAAACCTTGACAGGCATGTGCCACGGTGAAATAATCTGATCCATTATTGTAAAAACATCTGGACATGCTGTTACCTTAACTTAGTCTTGAATGCAGTTGATTGGTGTGATTGTATGTAACACAAGGATGTAAATCAACACAACTTTGTCAAGAACTGTTGATTGATCCATCACATACTGATATCGTCAAACCGAGTTAAAGTTGGAAAGATATTGGACATTCACAATCTGTAATAAAGTGATCTTAAGCGGGGAACTAATGGGACAGTCCGCGGTGGATCTATTGGTGTTAGATTAAAACTGAAATAATGGGAGAGTCTGTGATGGGTCTAGTAGTGTTAGATTAAAACGGAAGAGCCAAAGCAATGGTGTTAAAGCGGGGGAAAATAGAGAGGTGATCCCCAGTCAGGTTCCAACAGACCAACAGTGACTTTGACCTCTGAGTGTGCCTTTTGCTTCTGGCTTTAGATAGCTTTATTACGAAGCGTGAATATTTGTTTACCATCCATCCATTATTTTAAACATTGGTTCTCTTCTAATGTTATGGTTGGATTTAGCCTATGGATCTATTGCGCCCGCCACTTCAACTTGCTTCCGTAACAAACTTGCTGCCGGTTCATGTAATGATGTGTAAAGCTGGACATTTTTTAATTTGTTTTTTTAAACCACGAATTGTCGAATATCCAATTGACCTGGCGAATCGTGAGTCGACTTGGGAAATCCTGAGTCGGGTACAGCCCTACTTATTATATACTGTTTTTTGTACGGAGGACGAAATTAACAATGTGCCATTTATTTAAGTATGCATTAAATGTACCTTTGTATATATATTATTTTATAGCATAATAAATGCAGAAATGAATGTATACAAAAATAATTAAACAGGACATCTTGCTACATTGCTGCTGTGAGAGGTAGGGCCTTCAGTCTAATTATGCAGTTGTGTGAGGCAAATAGTCAAGTAAAAAATAAATGATTGCATTCTCCATTTCCCTTGTCAATCAAAAACGTATTTTGTGTCCAACACAAAGTCAACAGGTCTCCAAAGCATCATGACTGCTGTGATTGACTTTAATCCCAAAAGGTCATGAAGTGAGGATGAGCATCTCCTATGGACCCGGCCCGACCAAATGCGATGCCTCACATTGCCAATCGCATGGCATCATGCTGTGCCCTCTCTAGTTGCTGCTGTGGGAGTTGTCGGTGGAAGTGCTTAAAACCAGGAAATGAAATTCAACACTAGTCTGCCACAGACCCATTGGTCCACTCACTGAATGCCGATTGTCCAATCACATGGCCGAACGTGCGCCACACTACGCGCACACCACTACTTTAAATAAAGTTAACTGAAGTTCAACTTTTGTCCCATCCCCTCAATGTGCCGCCAGCCCCTGCACGCACGTGAGCCGTCCCATAGTCAAGTCATGTTTTAATGATATAGCCCATTTCATACACAGAACGGTAGCCCAATGTGCTTCACATAATCATAACAATCACATTAAAATATCTAAAATGTCATGTTGTAAGAGGTCAAATCGATTAAAATAGTTAAAATAATTTGAATAAAAATGAAAGCATGGGAATTCACAGGGAACATAGTACGCAGAAATGACAAAAGCAAAATAAATAATTACAAAAATGAAAAAAAAGCAAAACACAGATAAAGCACAGATAAAAACATGAAAGCTAACAGACCACGGGTGCAAGAGTGGGTTAGTGGAAGGCATCGTGGAAAAGTTTGGTTTTTAGTCTGGATTTAAAAATGGGGATGGTGGGAGAGGTCTTGATGTCTATAGGAAGACGGTTCCAGAGATGGACCGCATAGCAGCTAAAGGCTGCCTCTCCCTGCTTGGTGCGGGCGCTGGGTTGTACCAGCTGAAGTTTTTCTGCTGATCTGAGTGATCTTGAGGGGCTATATGTTTCAAACATCTCTGCTATATAGAGAGGGCCATGGCCATTTAGTGATTTAAAAGCAAGTAAAAGGACTTTAAAGTCAATTCTGTAAGTCACTGGTAGCCAGTGTAGGGATTTTAAAATTGGCGTGATATGATCTTTTCTTTTGGTTCTGGTCAATAGCTTTCCTGCTGCGTTTTGTATCATAATCCTTAGTGCCACGCGTTAACGCGTCCAATACAAAGTGAAAGTGAATGGAAGCCAATGGCAAGACAGTACCAAAGATCCACAATATGTAGAAAAACAACATGGTGACTGCCACAACGACAATGGACAACTTCAATGCAGTTTTAGAAAATGTAGTGAGCGTCTTTTCTTAAAAGGCACACAACGCATTTCCATCTGCTCAACAAATTAACAACAACGTGCATATAACGCAGCGTGTATATTGGGCAAACAATAAGAACCCTTATATAAATCGGCACACATTGATTATCATAAGGTCACATTAATATAGGCAGGGCTCAACACTGACTTTTTTTCTCTGCGAGCACTATACTCCCAAGTTGAAATTTTAGGGGCACAGTCCACAAAAGTAGGGGCACAATAACAAAAGATAGGTGCAGAGTCAAAACAGAGGGATTACACTTACAATAAAGAACAGATTTATATATACTTTTTTTTTTTTTTTTTATATTTGGCGGCTACCATTTCTATTTAAGTGATAAATTAACAATTGGTGTAAACAAAAACAAAGCATAAATCCCTGTACCAGTGCCCATTGTCATTCTCAAATAGATGTTCAAATCGCAACCATATCTGTAGTCCAGGAGCTTTTGTAACTTGGTCTCCTGGACTGTTTACTGGACATCCATTTTCCAACCGAGCTTGAATTCTTAATACGATTCTGTGTGCATTCTTGTTTACGGCAAAGCTAAAGTATGCAACGGTAATGTGTGAGCCACTCCGGTTGGAAGTGTGCTCCAGTTCCGGGGTTTAACACGGACAGACACAGGGGAACGGAAGAAATGCATTGGCAGCTGCCGTTCAGGTGTAGTATGTAATGAGCTTTACATCACGTCCTGACATTCCTGCTTAAAATCTGAACCTATGTTTTGGACGTTACAGGAACTTATTTTAAAAGGGAGAATCATAACAATGTAACAAGTGGAAAAATCACCGCGTTGATATTTTGTTTCTCACCAATTGCCAAGAAGCGCAGTGTTATCATTCATTTAGTCTCTCTCCAGGTGAAATATAGTTCCTGGAGTTTGTGTTTTGTTTTTGGATGAGCCGGTACATCGCCAGCTTCCAACTCCTGGCATAATGTTAGCATAAGCACCTGGTCTCTACCACTGCAATAGACACCTACGGCTTCACGTCGCTGCTCATTGCAGCAATGTGAACGGTCCAGTTTTAGAATGTTATCTAGTTGGGATTCTTTTGCAAGTAGTTGCTAGTTGCATGCACTTTCTTCAGGAATCTTTGGCCGCGAACGTGGTAAATGTGGTGAAACAGATTTATGAACTACACCTCCTAACTTCTATTGGAATGTGGAAAGTGAGATATTGGCGGCTATTTCCTTGGTCAGTCGGCAAACCTATCGTGCTATGTGTGAAAGCCGGTAACGTTTATTTTAATTCAAAAATAGCAATTCCACTCACACACGTCCTCCTAAATGTAAATTCACGTTACATTGCATACAATTCAGTCAGGTAGTATGTATCCATTTCCTTTATACATATTTTACAACGTTTGGAAATGGGCTAGCCTAATATTCAGCTTTTCAATGAAAGAAACGAAAACGGACTATTATTATTAGAAATGTGTTGGTATGTGTTCACTGACTTTTCCATCTGTACCAGCACTGTGTGCAGGTTGTTAATACATTTTCTTTTTTATTATCCTATTTTGTGTGCATAGGACTTTCTTTATGCTGTGGTATTGAAAAAGTTAGAGCGTCTTTTTTTATACTAGTATTGCATCGAAGTTTAAAATTCTGGTATTGTGACAACCTTAACGCCTACCGAAGATTTTTGCCATCTATACAAGCAAAGTACAGTCAATCATACTTTTTTTTTTCAAAATCAAGATATCAAGGTAAACCAAAAATGTATATTGAGTTAATGCAGTATATCAATTGGACATCGTATCACAAAGTATACACATTTATTATGTGTATACTTTGTGATACGATGTCCAGTCTTATTTTTCATATTTAGTTAAATATATTTTTATTAAGAAAATGAATGTGATGTACCAAGAGTGCAAACATGCATCCATAATTGCTTGGTTTTTGGTTGTTCGGAATGTCTTTTATTTAAGTTACTAATTCATAATATGAAAGGATTTTTAAAAATAATGAATGAATGAATGAATGACGATGGTAATGACGGTAATTGATGATGAGGTTATTGTTGTGCATTCCCTAATAATCTGTCATAAACATTGTGGGGCCATATTGGCTGTTCTGGAATAATAATTGGTGGTTAATATTAGTTATAGCAAGAGATGCTATTCCATCGCCTGTGTTTTGCTCATCATGGGCTCATCATATAATTGAGTTAGTAACTTCCTTGTGTAGTTAATGGGTTCCTAAGCATTGGGTCTAAGCATTACAAGAGGTTGCCCTAAAAGACAATGATTATGTGAAAGATATTCCCAACAACCAGCTTTAATTTAAAAAAAACAACTAAACATAAATAACTTTCAACCAAGAATCTGACAATAAGCCCAAAGAGTTCAACCCACTTTGTAAATTACTTTCTGGCAGCTTTTGGCATTTCCCTAAACTGAGGCTAACTTCCAACTGTGGCAGATTTGCTGTTGTAGTTGTGATAAGCACAAGTACAACACATGTAATCTGCTAGCATGTCATGTAGTAGAGAATGTAAACATTTAAACATCATCTTGGCCTGAATAAACTAAGAAAGGTGACTACTTGCCTTACATGTTTGGTCACATAGGTTCTGCGTTACCTGCCAAGATTTTAGCACAGGCCATTTTCAAAACAAGCACATGTTATGATTAGTTCATAATGTACCTTACAGCAACAGTTCTCCCAAAATAAACTGAAATGTAAAAAAAAAAAAATGCTCCATTGTAATGGGGTGGAGCTGCTGTGTACATCTGCAACATCTAGACAAATTACACTACTATCTATCCCACAATGTATCTGGGCGAACAGTAGAATGTAATTATGCATGTATTATTTATTTTGAATTTTGGGAAGAATAGTAAGCCTAAAGTGCACTGAACGTTTTTTTTAAGTAGCCCATTATGGCTCACCCTGCGTTAGAAATGGAATAAACATGCTCATGTGCCGATTAAGACAAAGAGGGTACGTGAATCCATGATTGTAATCGGCTAAAGAAATTCTGCAAGAACCTGCAAAAACCGATGCGTGCCGTGAGCTCAATTCGCCTATATTTCAAATAAATAAACAGATCAACAAATACCAAATTATTCGGCAGAAAAAAATGGACAAACATCGATATAGCCCATGAAGCCAACAAAACGGTGTGCAATAGGAGGAAATATGTCATTGCCGGGCCCGCTGCCACGAACATATTAGAGCAAAACAAAAAAATGTCTATAAACAGCATCATCTGCAAGACCCCAAGAAATGAATGCACTTCGGCGTAAAGGCAGCCATTTACACCAAGTTGAGAGGACGTCTTCACTTACGTAAATGGCTGATGCATTTTCGGATTTTTGTTCTTCTAATTGAAAACAGCCAATACCAACGCAACCCACCACTAGACTACTATCGCATTTAGATTTACATATTCTCTTGTGGCTAATCAGCCTATCGTTTTTGTAAAGCATCTCACCATGAGGGTATTAGCCCACGAATATTAACATTGAGTCTAGTTTTAGCAGTATATATATATATATATATATATATATATATATATATATATATATATATATATATATATATATATATATATATATATCGCTGCTATAGTAGCCTATAGCTGGTCGCACGCAATGCAATCCAAGTTAACCCCTGGAGACACAGGATACAACAATGAAACAGATTTTAGTTATTTGCACAATGTTTTTAACCCACCGCAATTAAACATTTCAATACATCACCCGTCTTTTGACAAAGGTGCATTTGGATTCTTACAGATTCCCGTTTATGATTGTTTTTGATGCGTTTCCAAGATCTTATATTTGATTCAACCAATTGAAGCGATGACTGCTGGCTAACATGTCCGTTTTCGTCAACATATTGACGGCAAAGCTATGCGATTTCATTGTCTGTGACGCTAACAACATTATCCGTCTATAGTTATTAAGTCAGCACGACGACTACCCGGTCAGCTGTCTAAATATGCCGCTGCGGTTTCAAATTGTTTCCGATGTCGGCTAGGCCTCACGCATGTCCTCGGGCTCACCTGTCTCGCCTTTACCCCTCAGTTTCCACAGGCTCCCGGTTTACTGTCAAATCCTGAAGCGCTGCAATTGCTCCTCACAACCAGTCTCCGGCACCGGCAAACAACACAAAGGCGCTGATTGGGCCTCGACAAGCGTTCATCCCCTCGGTCCTAGCTCGGACAGAGACGGGTTATTGGTTGGTGACTGTGTCGGAGACGCGCCCCTATTAAGGTATGTTGTTGTCTCTGTCTGGAAGGGAGGGGACGTGCGCCGTGTTGGCAGCACGAGGCAAAGCTCCAACCATATAGACTATATAAAATAGCCTGCAACACAGAAAGACGCATGCTGGTTAGCCATATCAACCCAATTTACATTATACAATGTCTATTAAGGATCTTACGGCAATGCAGGTTTCTCATTGCGATCGACATAAGTGTTTCGTTATATTTGTAACCGAGATTGTTGTTTTTATTTTTTAAGTGATGGAGCACATTTCTGTAGAAACAATGACCAGTGCAGATTCTATGAGACTGTGTAGGCTTCGTATCCTTTCCTTTGTTACTATACAAAATAGCATCTATTAGCAATATTCAACTGGGCTTGACGAATTCCGAATTAGGCCTATATTGATTATTCAGAATCATTATATATATATATATATATATATATATATATATATATATATATATATATATATACACACAGAGAGAGATTCAAGTTTCTTTTATAACCACACGGCTAGGCTGGTGGAATTAATCTTCAGTACAGATGGAATGGCTGTAACAATACACCACAGACAACACAAGTGCAAACAAAGGACAAAAAGAGAAAAACATACAGTACACAGCTCTACATATACAATTAGACCAACTTTTGTGCATTCATCAGCTGTATGGCTTTGGGGAAAAAAACTCAGATTAAGGTGTTCTGTCCTGCCTCCTAGTGACCTGTACCTTCTGCCAGAGGGGAGATGCGGAAAGAGATGGTGAGCTGGGTGGAGAAGGTCATTCGTGATCTTGGTTGCTCATATATGCATGTATATGGAGTCCAGTGTGTGTATGGAGAGAGAGAGAGAGAGAGAGAGAGAGAGAGAGAGAGAAATTATCATATGATCATCACATTTTCTGTAACTGCACCTCTCTAGAACAAAATTAATTCATTCAAAGTTTAAAATAACTACATAGGCTTTCATCTCTCTTGTAGTACAATTTGTACTATCCAATATTTGATTAGTCCCAGACTGAGCTATGAAATTATGCACATGCAACATTGAGCATCAGATACACTCTAGATTATATTTGCTAAACACCACAATTCATTCCGGAAATTAATGTTTAATAGCACAATAGTGAATAACTAATGAATTGAATAACATTAATTATAAAATGTTTATGACATTAACACATTAGACATCAAATACGTACATAAGATAGCCTACATAAGAAGATAGATTAAAATGATAATCTATTGGAATGTTAAAGGTCCTGTAGACAACTTTTTTGCTTTTACGTATCAATATGTAGTAAATGTTGATTGCACAGTGTAATGGCTACAGAATAATGACAGCATTGGCATTTAAATTGGTTTCCTTAGCTTCTCTATAAGCCTTGCTTTCACTATGCAATTCTGTCTGCCACCGGGTATGATCTCCTGGGAAAAATTAAGGCTCCATTTACGGCACAAAGAAAACGCGTCAACCACTGCGCGTGCAACCAAACCAGGAGGAATAGCGCTTTTGTTTATGCGGTAGCTAACAGTAGCTATCCCCATTAGCTAGCCCCAGTAGTGGAAATGGCAGTGGAACAACCGAAGTGAAGCCAATTTGATGACAATACTTATATCTGCGTGCTACGTTTTTGCATTGAGTGTACTACCTGAATGAACCTCATGTCGCAACCCACCAGGCGATCCAGTCAGGCTACCAACCCAGTTCGATTTTCTCAACACACACTAAATAATTTGTATCTGCTTTCATGTCTCCATTATAGACTAAACGAATGAATAAACTCACGGTTTTCCTCCTAATGTTTTCTTTTACTCCACCCCAACGCCAACCCCTGCTGCCGATACTTGTTTGTGCAAAGCAATACTAAACTATGGTATTACTATGCAATGCACATCATTACAATAGCTTTTGCCTGTTCCCAAATAAAATGATCCCAATTTTACTTTACTTCCTCAGTGAACATGCTTCTTTCTTTAGTATTTCCAAGTGTTGATCGTTTCTTTTGCTGAGATTTCCAAATAAATGCGCGTCTTGTGTTTGTGGTTGCTCGGCTTTGAGGAAACAGAACCTGATCCGGTTTGTCTTTGTAACAGTGGTGCAAAAATAATACCACTTTGAAATGCTAGGGTGGGAAAAGTTGAAAAGTTGTCTACAGCTCCTTTAAGTAAACAAACTCAATAAAAGCAACAGTGGGTCATTTTTGTGAAAATAATTATTAAAACACAAAATGTGCATGAAATTCCATGTTATAAAGCTGCCTGTAAGAAAGTCGTTGCCAGAGTAGGTCATAGATAGGAGGCAGATTCAGGTACTTGTGGTTTAAGTCCCTTTGTGTGGGCATTTATTCAAGTACTTCCAAAAAATGTGAAAAACAACAAACAACCTACCAACACCTACCAATATTTACAGAAACTGAGGAAAAATCAACTCATACTAAATTCAAATTAACAGCACTTGTCTAAGCTGCCTCTTCTCCCCCCCCCTTGGGTTCCCCCAGAGAACTGATCCTTATACCTTTCTGTCTCAAGACTAGACTTGGATTAAACCATCCTCACTTCAGGTGGTATTAATTACAGATATCTTATCAAGACACAAGCTTCAATAAACATCATTACCCATAATACCAATCAAATTTCCCATGGCATTTGAATGTAACACCAACGCAATATTCCCCACTATTCATAAAATGAGAACTAAACAGAGTTAAATATTCAACTTATTCCCCCCTTAACTTGGTACGTCCCTGACATAATTGGGGACGTCATCGTATGCATTTAACCGGCGCATTGCGGGGCGGCCCCCTCCCACTCCGGCTTTCGGTGTCAGGTAAGACACGTACTGAAATAAGTACACTTTATGTGTGCTAAATCGAATGAAATATATAATTAAACAAACAATAAGTTACTGGAAAAAACAACCTCTGCCTGTCATTATTGTTATAACCTTAAATGATGGATGTTAAAGATTATAAAGCAATAATGCTGAACAGGGGCGAGGCTAGCCCATTTTTAGGGGTGCTGAAGCACCCCTAAAAACAGGCTCAGCACCCCTAAAACTTGGGTAAGAAATGTTATTCTAAAAATTGTGTTTGTCTTTGACAGGGTTAAATAATGTCCAAAACATACTCCGTAGTTTGTGGTTTAAAATGTATATGTTAAGGACGAAAATGAAAACATCCCCGCTTAGCAAATGGTATCATCCTCTTCTCACCCCTCCTTAGTGATGGATTTCATGAGTCGTTTGCGCGAATCAGTTCGCGTCGTTCAGTTCGCCACAGAGAGTCGTTCGTTCGTTCGTGTTTCCGGCAGCGCTGAATCATTCACTGACTCGTTCAGTCGTTCAGTCGTTCACTTAGCCCCCCCCCCCTCGTTCTCAATTCGCGAATCGCGAACGACTCGGCTGTCATTCGCGAACGGCGAATGCCAGCCGAGTTGGTCAGACTCGGCTCCTCCTCGTTCACAACATTCAAACGAATCACGAATGCAGCTGAGTCGGTCTCGGACTCCCTCGTTCTTCTCATTTACTAACTAATCACGAAATCACGATTCACAATCATGCAATGGTGCTTGATGGTGTTAATAAATGTGTTAATAGCAAATACAACATTGTGTCTGGTTGAATATGTTAACATATGTATTTAATTTGAGTTCAACAGATTTATTTAATGTATGCATAATGACATGTCAGGATCAAAATGCCCCGTTCCCCCAATTCAAGGTAAAGTTAGACAAACCAAACGCAGCGGGATGTGTGTGTGTGTGTGTTGTGACGGTTTCTTAGTGTAACTTTCTTTTCGGTTCAATTAATGCTGGGGTGCCAGTCAGGCGTCAAAGTCCTGACAATAAAGTCTGTGTCACTAACCCACACAAAGGATACACACTTTCAATAAATCACTTTCAAATATGTACCCTTCATTAAAAACACCTTTAAACACTGAACCCAGCACAAGCACAAGGACAAACAAGACACAACCAAGGTTTCTTTTGTTTTCTTTTGTACCAAAATATATTTCAATGTTCACAAACAATAAGCAGTTCTGTTAACGAGTCTCTTTCTCAGTTTCTTTTCAACAAAAAGATCCGATCTTCAGAAAAACAGAAAATGTCAGAAAAACCCCAAAGCAGTCATCAAAAAGAGGGGAAAAAACCAAAGCAAAAATAATCCAACAAAAATCAATCGGCAATTACTCACACGCACCAGAGGGGGGAGTCGGTAAAGCGCACCAGTCAGAGTCAGTCTGAGTCAGTCAGTCAACAGTCCATTCAGGCCAGCTCCAGCGGGACCACACGGGAGATCGCTGATCGGTACAGGCTCGGAGGCGAACGCACGGGATTAACTACCGCTCGACTTTCGCTTTTCCTGCTAGACCGCTTTAGCGGCTCGGATCGCGATCACTTTTCTCCGGTCTCTCACTGCTTCGCTACTGCTGCTGCTGCTGCTGCCGGCCTCCCATGACAGTTATGACGTCAGTCTTAACCAGGTGATCACGTGAGCGGGGCATGACCTGGCGGTCACGTGAGTGGGCACATCAGCACGTCATGGTACAACTTCGGCCCGTCACACCCCCTCCCCCATGAGAGAAGCCTGAACAGGCGCTGCTAACACGGCCTAATCTCCGCCGTCAGCCTTCGGGAACCCAGGGAACTCCTCATCGTCGGACTCCTCGGCAAAGAGCTCCATGACGCGACGGTGCTGCTGTTTGTCAAGCTCGTTCGCGGTAGGATAGCACGGCTTGAGTTGCGCCACATTAGCTACCCGGAGATCTTCACCTGAGTCCTCCAGGACGATCTCGTAATTGAGCGGCCCTGTCCTCCGGGTCACGCGGTAGGGTCCCTTCCAGCGCGGAGCAAGCTTGGCCATGAACGACTTGTCAGCCTTGGAGTAGGGGTGAGTTTTCAACCAGACTCTGTCTTTCTCTTCAAAAACTTGCTCTCTTCTGTATCGGTCATAATTGAGTTTCTGGCGGGTTTTAGCTTTCTGTATGCTCTGTGTGACATGTTTCTGGAGGTCATGTATGTGTGCCATTTGTTGATAGGCTGGCTCATCAGGAGTGCAGGTCTGAGGCTTCAGCTCTGTGTCCAGCGGTCCGTTGAGCGTCCGGCCAACATTGAGCTCGGCTGGGGTCACTCCGATGGACTCATGGACTGCAGTGTTGAGGGCAAAACGAAACTCTGGTAAGTACTTGTCCCAGGTTTTATGTTTGTCCTCCACATATGAGGCAATCATGGCCTTCAGGTTCCTGTTCACTCGCTCTGTGAGGTTGGTCTGGGGGTGATATGGAGTGGTTTTTTTATGTTTGAGGTTCCATCTTCTACAGGTTTCGCTGAAGACAGAAGAGATGAATTGTGATCCCTGATCCGACAGGACATAATCGGGTACACCCCACCGGGTGAGGATTTCTTTGTGCAGGACCTGGGAAACTGTCTCGGCAGTAGCTCGGCGGAGAGGGAATAGCTCGACCCAGCGTGAGTAATAATCAACAAACACGAGTAGATAGAGATTGCCGGACGAGCTGCGGGGAAAAGGCCCCATAAGGTCGACCCCCAGCATCTCCCATGATTGTGTGACCGTTGTTTGTTGCAGTTTTCCAGGGCGTCTCCGGTTCTCCGGTTTCTGAATTTGGCAGGTCTGACAACACTGGATGTAAGTTTTGACGTCCAAGCTCATTTTCGGCCAGTACGCCAAAGCCTGTAACCTCTTGTAAGTCTTGTATCTTCCCAGGTGTCCTGCTAGTGGGTGGTCGTGGAAGAGCCGGAGCAACTGTTCACGGAGAGGTAGTGGTATGTAGATCTGACACAGGGTCTTATGTGGCAGCTGCACAATACGATATACCTTGTCCTCTAGAATGGTGAATTTGGTATCGGGGGGGGTTGGCTGATCAGTAGCTTCCAGGATGGACTCGTAAAGTTTCTGTACTTCGGTGTCGTTTTTCTGAGCTTCCCAGATGTCTTCGTCTGAGATCTGGAGATCCTCAGACGTCTCCCTCTTCGCGTGCTGAACCGCAGCGCAGGTGGGGAGCAGGCTGTCGGTCTCATTCACTGGAGCTCTGGATAAAGCGTCAGGTACAATGTTATATTTCCCCTTGCGATACTCCACTGTGAAAGAAAACTCCTGTAGCCGTAGTGCCCAGCGTATGAGCCTGGTACTGGGTTTCTGTGTTTTGAAAACCCAGACCAGGGATGAATGATCAGTGACCACTGTGAACTGTCTGCCCTCCAGGTAGTAACGCCATTTTTCCAAGGCCCAGACGACAGCCAGACACTCTTGTTCTGTGGTGGAATAATTCCTCTCAGCCGAGTTCAGGGTGCGGCTGGCGAACGCAATCACTTGCTCGCTGCCAACCCCTGAACTCGGCTGAGCCAGTACCGCACCCAACCCAACATCGCTGGCGTCTGTGTAGACGATGAAGGGAAGAGTGAAGTCTGGGTGGCCAAGGATGGGAGGAGAGGCAAGATGTTGCTTCAGTGTATTGAAAGCAGCTTGACAGGTGGGAGTCCATGTGTATTTAACACCTTTCCTCTTCAGAGCATTCAGGGGCTCGGCGGTGGAGGAAAAATGGGGCACGAACCGGTGGTACCAGCCGGCCAGGCCCAAGAACCGCTGAAGCTCTTTCAGATTTCTGGGAGTGGGGAAGGACTGCACTGCCCGGGTCTTCTCCTCATCCACCTGAACCCCTGAGACGGAGACAACATGTCCGAGGAATTTGAGAGTGGTCCTGCAAAACCGACATTTCTTCATGTTGATGGTGAGTCCAGCTTCTCTCAGTCTGTCCAGTACCGCTTGAATGTCATGAAAATGTTGGTTCAATGATGATGAATGGATAATGATATCGTCCAGGTATACCATACAGATTTTCCCAAGGTGTTTTGCCAAGACCACCTCCATAAGCCTTTGAAAGGTTGCAGGGGCGTTCTTCAGCCCAAAGGGCATCACCTCAAATTGGTATAACCCCAAGGGGCAGATGAAGGCAGTCTTGTCTTTGCTGCGTTCCTCCATCGGCACCTGCCAGTACCCACTGTTAAGGTCAAGGGTCGTGAAAATGGATGAACCAGCCAGGGACTCCAGGATTTCCTGAATGTTGGGTATGGGGTAGGCGTCTGTTTTTGTGGCAGTATTCAGTTTCCTATAATCCACACAAAAGCGGGATTTGGTGGTATTTTTTTTAGGCACGAGGACCACGGGTGCAGCATAGGGGGATGTTGAAGGCACGATGACTCCCTCCTCCAGCATCTCCTCTACATGAGCCTTCAGTTCTTGGAGCTTGGCAGGTGAACAACGATATGGCTTCTGTTTTACTGGCATGTCGTGTGACAGTGTGATTTTGTGAGCAAGCACATTCGTTTTTCCCACTCGTTTTGTACAAACCTCTGCATTTGTTTCGATCTGGTTGGTCAATTTTTGTCTTCCTTCTTCATCCAGATGAGTGGACTGAATGATAGCCTCCAGACCAGCAACCAGAGGACGTGCAGTGGAGGGGAGTGGCAGTACAGGTGGAACAGCTGAGTAATAAGCAACTTGTGATGAAACTGTGTTGCGTTCCGGTCTTTGTTCTTTCAGGAACTGATATCTCCTCTTCATCGAAGACTTGAACCAATATGCTTTTTCAGACACATCAAACTGCAGGCCGGAGATGGAAACAAAGTCGAGCCCAAGAACTACAGGAAGCGCCAGACCAGATGTGGGGAGGACCACCACAGGTACGGTCGTTGTCTGTTGCTGAATATTGAACTGTAATTTGCTCCAACCAATAGGATATCTCCCTGTGCCATCAGCCAAATAGAGGGGACCCTGTAGCCATGGTTGTAACACTGCATCATGTCCTTTCAATCCCTTCCAGAGCGTGTCATTTATGAGGGTGTATGAGGATCCGGTGTCCAAGATGGCCGTTCCTCTCCAGAAGCCCACTGCAACTGGGATCACTAGCTGTCGGGGAAGGGGTGAGGCAGGTGAGGCGAAAAGGGGGTTCTGACCAGGGTGAGTGAGTGTGTTAAGTGTAGGGGGAGGGTGATTACTTCTTGAATTTTGATTTGACGGTACGGGTGTTTGCTTTGGAAACTTGTTTTTACCAAACTGATACTGTGGGCAGGCTGATGGGGCATGGTCATTTTTACAGCGCCAACAGTAAACTGTAGTAATTTGAGGGGCAGGTGGATGGGGCTGAGCAGCGCCTTCTGACCTCGCTGGTTTCTGCATTGATTTCTTCCGCTGTTCATAATGACGCTGATTTTCTCTGTCCTTCTCCAGCTGTTGACCAAGTCGAACAAGAGCTTCCACAGTGGTTACGCGGCTGCCCCTCAGCTGGCTGGCCATTGTGGGGTTGATATTTTTTAGGGTCAACTTTACCACTTCCTGCTCGGTAATGTCTGGATTCCACCGCTTGCATAGTGACCGGTACATGTATGCAAAATCCCTTATGCTTTCATCCTCTCCTTGTACGCGTGCTCTGACTCTCTCAGCCAACTCATCCTGATAATCCTCTGATAGGAAAGCAGATATAAACCTCTTCTCAAACTCTTTCCAGGTAGCAACCTCCAAGCGGGCCACATCCCACCAGTCACGGGCTGTGCCATGGAGCACGTTACGGAGAGTAGCGATGACTTCTGCATCAGTAAGTGGGTGGAGTGCCAAGAAATCCTTGCATTTTTCCAGGTAAAGTAGAGGGTCCTGTGTGTCATCTATTCTCCCAAACATGGGGAAATGCAGGTTGATAGGGCTGTGCCCACGAAATATAACTTTGGCCACAGGGGGTATCTCAGCACGCACAGGGGAGATAAGCTCTGCGTCAGTAACATTGGGGAACATTGTTGACTGTAGCCTTGCACGGGCTGGTTGGGCAGTTGGGTGAAACAGGGGATGTTCATCAAGGAGGGTCTGTACAGAGGCATGGACAAGTACAGGGGGGTTCATGGATGTGGAACTGTTACGAATGCGTGACACTTCCCCTGTTAAAGTGTGAATACTGGCTGCGCAGTGTGTCACCTCCTCCTCTAGGTCTTGCATGGTAGATACCAACGGGGAGAGCAAATGTTTGAAATCTTTCACAAGTTCTGTGTGATATTGCTTGAGGCGCCAATTTATGGTTGAATTGCACTGATTATTTAGATATTCAAATTGCTTGTCCAGTTTGTCCTCCAGGTCCTTCAATTGTTCCTGGTTCACCTTTTCAATGTCCCTTTTACTCTGTTCCAGGCAGCTCCTTAGCTCCTCCTGGTGGCACTTGTTCACCTCTGCCAGCAGCTCAGGTACCTCTTTCCTTTCTAGGTCTAGGTTCACCTCCGGCAGGGGAATCAATGGCTGCTGGAGCATGGAGTCTCCTGCCGGACCCAGATCCAGTTCCAGATCCATCTCCAGTAGGGAATACCGAGTTCCTGGCTCACTGGGGTTCCTTGGGATGACAGGGTCCAAGCTCTGACTGTCCGCCATTTTGTGTTCTTTGTTCCTTTGTTCCAGTCCTTGTGTTTTTGTTTTGTTTTATTTTTCTTTTTGTTTGTTGTTTGTTTGTGGTTGTTTATTCGTTAGATCCCCGTTTTTTTTTTCTTCTTTTCAAAGTTGCAGTCTAGTTTGTTGTCCTGTTTCCAGAAACAAAGGTGCTTAGTGAGTTTCGGTTTTGTTTGTTTTTTTGTTTGAGAACAAGCAGTTTTTTTCCTTTATTCATTTTTGACTTCACTATTTCCCTTGTTTGTTCCACAGTTGATTTCCTTGTTTAGCTGGGGACAGAAGATGTGGGTCCCATCTGGGGTGCCATTTTTTTATGTGACGGTTTCTTAGTGTAACTTTCTTTTCGGTTCAATTAATGCTGGGGTGCCAGTCAGGCGTCAAAGTCCTGACAATAAAGTCTGTGTCACTAACCCACACAAAGGATACACACTTTCAATAAATCACTTTCAAATATGTACCCTTCATTAAAAACACCTTTAAACACTGAACCCAGCACAAGCACAAGGACAAACAAGACACAACCAAGGTTTCTTTTGTTTTCTTTTGTACCAAAATATATTTCAATGTTCACAAACAATAAGCAGTTCTGTTAACGAGTCTCTTTCTCAGTTTCTTTTCAACAAAAAGATCCGATCTTCAGAAAAACAGAAAATGTCAGAAAAACCCCAAAGCAGTCATCAAAAAGAGGGGAAAAAACCAAAGCAAAAATAATCCAACAAAAATCAATCGGCAATTACTCACACGCACCAGAGGGGGGAGTCGGTAAAGCGCACCAGTCAGAGTCAGTCTGAGTCAGTCAGTCAACAGTCCATTCAGGCCAGCTCCAGCGGGACCACACGGGAGATCGCTGATCGGTACAGGCTCGGAGGCGAACGCACGGGATTAACTACCGCTCGACTTTCGCTTTTCCTGCTAGACCGCTTTAGCGGCTCGGATCGCGATCACTTTTCTCCGGTCTCTCACTGCTTCGCTACTGCTGCTGCTGCTGCTGCCGGCCTCCCATGACAGTTATGACGTCAGTCTTAACCAGGTGATCACGTGAGCGGGGCATGACCTGGCGGTCACGTGAGTGGGCACATCAGCACGTCATGGTACAACTTCGGCCCGTCACAATTTGTTTTAGGTTTTTATTATAATCAAGTACTGCATTTATACTGACTGGTTTGATTTTCGATTTACTTAATCCAATAATGCTGTTATACTAATTGGTTTTAACTTTACTTAAATAAAAATACTTTTTCCATTTAATCTAAAATTGCTTCTATTCAAAAAATACTTTTCAAAAAATACCTATATTATTGTGTGATATATATATATATATATATATATATATATATATATATATATATATATATATATATATATATATATATATATATATACCTGTGTAACTGAATGGAGGGGAAGACAGGAACATATATATACTGTACAAGTGACAGGATGAAGGGGGGGGGGGGGGGGGGGGAAACAGGCACATATATATATATATATATATATATATATATATATATATATATATATATATACACAAGTGACAGGGTGAAGGGGGGAAGACAGGAACATATATATCCAAGTGACAGGATGAAGGGGGGGGGGGGGACAGGAACACACACACATATATATATATATATATATATATATATATATATATATATATATATATATATATATATATATATACAGTAATTACACAGTACAGTACACAGTATACAGTAATTACACAGTATACAGTACACAGTATACAGTACACAGTATTCAGTACACAGTATACAGTAATTACACAGTATACAGTAGCCGACACAGTAGCCTATACAGTACACAGTATACAGTAATTACACAGTATACAGTATACAGTAATTACACAGTATACAGTACACAGTATTCAGTACACAGTATACAGTAATTACACAGTATACAGTTCACGGTATACAGTAATTACACAGTATACAGTACATAGTATACAGTACACAGTATACAGTACACAGTATTCAGTACACAGTATACAGTACACAGTATACACAGTATACAGTACACAGTATTTACACACAGTATCAGTACACAGTATACAGTAAGTACACAGTAACCCGTATATACAGTACACAGTATACTGTACACAGTAGTTGTGTACTATGTACATACTGTAGTACACGACTAAAAACTAATAACCAACTAGATGCCATCTTTATTACTTAAAGACACGAGTATCTCCCAATGTTTCAAACCAAAATAAAACCGGATCAAACTAAACAGGCGGATATGTTTGCTTCCATGAAATCGAGTTTTAATTCAGAAAAACAGGGCAGTTTTTTAATGCATTACGCTTCCGCAGCAATGCACTCATTTAACTAAAAAGAGATAATCAAAACCAGTCAACCAAGGTGTTTGAGGTTGTATTTGATCGAGTAAACTAGCGGTTAGTCGACTAAACCTCCTCCGATCAACTAGCGGTTAGTCGACTATTACCCGTATTGGTCCGAATATAAGACGTTTTCTTTCTCCTGGAAATACGTCTGAAAAAGTGTCAATAAATAAATGTAAATATACATTCACAACCACAGATGGCGCTGTTCTACAATTAGACTTCACTTCGATGGTTAATGCAGTTATTTAAATTTTGATAGGCTATGGTTGTTTTTTCACTATGAGATGGATAGCCTAATTGGTATTAGAAATACCAAAAGACTAAAGTTCATTTTCATTTTTTCATTCAAGTCGTTCATTTACAAATGTGATTACATTTAATTTTATTTAAATGTGACAATTTCATCTAAAATACAATGAAAACATGATTTTATTTAAACACTTTTTTTCTTTATAAAAACAAGATTTGATCTTTCCAAATATGAGTCTTGAAAAAGGGGGGGGTCGTCTTATAATCAGGGTCGTCTTATATTCAGACCAATACGGTAGTTGGCAGCCTGCCCACGTAGGCTGGACTTAGAGACAACGCCCAGTAACCATTAAAAGCAACTTTAGACAGAGAGACAGAGACGGAGACAAGAAGAAGAAGAATCAAGGTGAGCTCCCTAAAACATTGAACTGTTTTTATTTGGTCATCATTTATCTCATATGTATCTCAGATCTTATTTAATACCTATCAGTAACGTGCGGTGGGGTCAGTGGCAGGGCTATTGTTAAAACGAGATGCTCAAGACATTAGTAGGCCATAGGCCTAGTTTAACTTTAAATTAGGGGCGCAAGCGGTAGTCTCAGTCTACAAATGCGTTTTTATTCGACAACCATCCATTCAAATACACTTTACATCGCAGGTCACAACCACACAAAGCTTTCCAAAAAAACCATAAACACCAGAGAAGATGTGATGCCATCACAACGGACATTTGCTTCACGGAAGAAACTATTTTCCCATGCACACACACACACACACACACACACACACACACACACACACACACACACACACACACATATCGTCGCATCTGAAAGGTATACTGTAGGTCTACAACATTGACGACTATAGGCTACAACACGACATTAAAAAGAAACAATTATGTAGCGCATAAATAAATGCCACACATGTACTGATAACATATAATTGTATTAATAATAGCATAATGCTATTCAATAAAACCACCATAGATAAACAAGCTTTGTAAATCCACGAACCAACAACATGTTGCCCATCAAACTCAGTTAAATGACAAATGCTGAGAAAGGTTGACGCCGTTATGGCCAAGTGACACATCGCCTGCCCTGATTCCTATCTCTTATGTGTACAAGTTGATCAGGACCTAAACACACTTTTTGTTTCAAAGGTTGAAAAGAGAAGACGACTAAAGAACAACAAGTGATCCCAGTCAGGAGATCAACAAACGAAGGACTCAAAACTTTTGTATGTCTTTTAATTGAACCCTGAACCCTGTTACAGTCCAGCTGACCGATCACTACGACATGGCACACAGCACCCATCAACCAATGAAGGTCCGCAACTTTAAATATCCACCTGGAACGGATACAAAAGGTGCCAAGTTAAAGTTCAGGAATAGAGAGATCGAAGCCAACCCAGAGATTCTGTACAGAGACCCAGCGGCTGCGGACAAGCCGTACAACTACCTGGAGTTACACACTGATAACACTGTGGCCTGGTACAGGGCTCTGTGGAGCCACAACGTAGTGGACCACAACATAACATTAACTGCATTCAGCAATGGCACCATCCTGATCCGGCACAAGACTCCAGACCGCAAAGATCCAAAAGGTCCAAAAGGTCCAAAAGATCCAAAAGGTCCAGGGTCCAGGCATTGAAGATCCACTTGAGTGGTTCATATCAGTGTCTGGGGACATTAAACGCCAGGCAGACAAGTACAAGGAGGAGATGGAGGAGGAGAAGAAGGAGATAGACCAGCTTTCCGATAAAATGAAGGGTATGCGTGTGAAAAAGGAGGAGGACGCAGATCCAACAGAATGCATTTTATGCCAGAGACCATTGGATTGAACTGATGACAGGAGGATATAGAGGTGACAGGGTGAATGGAGGGGAAGACAGGAACATATATAAGTGACAGGGTGAATGGAGGGGAAGACATGCATTAGAAAATATGCATTAGTAGGGTTATCTTTGAGTTAAATGCTTTGGTTGGCAAGCTTTCATAAGTCTCTGTTTTGCATGCATGATGTGTTTCTCTTAAACATGTTTTTCTCCTGACTAGAACATCTTCATGAAGGAATGTTTATACGGGAAGTTAAGTTGATGTGTTTCTTGGAAACGGGAATATCTTTAAAAGAAGGCATTTACCAAGAAAGCAGAAGTTATGCGTCATGGGAAAATCCACAGCTGTACTTCCTCAACATGTCTTGATTTACTTAATCCAATAATGCTGTTATACTGATTGGTTTTAACTTTACTTAAATAAAAATACTTTTTCCATTTAATCTAAAATTGCTTCTAAAAAATACTTTTCAATAAATGCCTATATTATTGTGTATATATATACTGTATACCTGTGTAACTGAATGGAGGGGAAGACGAGCATATATATATACAAGTGACAGGGTGAAGGGAGGGGAAGACAGGAACATACTGTATACAGTAAGTACACAGTATACAGTAACCCGTAAAGTACACAGTATACTGTGAAAGAAAGCTTTTGAATGAAAGTAGGCCTTTGCCATAGTAACATGCAAGGGGCTTTAGAACTACAAAAAACATGGCGCCGCACACTTAAGTGTATTGCATTTTCCAAACGTTTGTAGTTTTTTGATTAATTTTCCGGGTTAGGGTTAGTGTTTTGCCCGTTTTTCAAGAGAGAAAGTATAACCTGAACATATTTTGTTCATATTATAGGGAGATTGATGTTGTAAACATATAAATATAGGCTACATTTTATGTCAAGTGTTTTTATAGACGTGTTTCCAGCTGCTTTGTTTGTCCATGAATTGGACAAACATGAATTGTTTGGAGTTCACATTGTGGGACATACATTGTGGTGTGGGACAATAATAGATGTAGTTGATGTTTTTTTAACAAACTTTATTGTCAACAATATTATGACATTACAACATAAACAATAGTACAGTAAGGACAGTACTTCCGGCTGATAAGTCCTCCCAATGGGACAGGTGGTCACGGCGTCTTTCAGCCGTAGTCCCTAGCAACCTGACGTCATTGAAACATGGTGCAGGAATCAGAGCTATAGAGTAAACATAGAGTTGTTTATAGAGTTGTTTACTCTATAGCTCTGATACAGGAGTAATAACTAACCAATAGGACGGATGCCCACATCGTACATTAGAGCCGTGGTCGCACGATAGTAGCGTCCATAGCAACCACCATAACAATGGTACAAAGCGCTGCATTCCAACGATTTTCTAAAGAGACACTAAAATTGTCGTAGAAACTAATAAACGGAAGGTCGTCTACATTCTCTGATAGAAGATTATGAAAATATAACGCATGCTTCTCGCCAGAACTGTCATTTAAATGCATGTAAATCTGGATGGTAGCTCAAAATATTGCATTTTCCACAGAAAATGTAAGGAGTGTCCGCCATTTTTTTTGTTTTCGCAGGGGCAAACTTAACGGTCACGTGACCGGTGCGTAGGCCAATGTAAACGAATAGGCCAAATTAAACGTAAGTATATCACGATTTTAGAGCCTTTATTGTGAATATACCACGTTTTCCCCCCGTGGACCAACGTAGGTATTACACGCTTTGTTGTGAGACTGGGTTGATACTGTATATCGTATTCAGTAAGTACGCAGTACACAGTATACCTTACGCAGTATACAGTACACAGTATACAGTACATAGTATACAGTACACAGTATACTGTACATAGTATACAGTACACAGTATACAGTACACAGTATAGAGTACGCAGTATACAGTACACAGTATACAGTACGCAGTATACAGTACACAGTACACAGTACGCAGAATACCGTACACAGTACACCGTACATAGTATACAGTACATAGTACACAATATACAGGACATAGTATAACGGACACAAGCTTCTAAGATTCTCGATAAAGGAACCAGATCTCATTCCTGCGATGAGAAATCCCTGGGTTCTCATACACCGCCACCATGTAGTTGTCCCGCTGGAAGTCGCCGGACGGGCCCAGGTGTTAGCCTCGCGAGACCAGCCTGATCTCGCGAGCTCCATGATATTCCACTCACAGTTCAGACTGGCATTACACAACGGAGATAATTTGGAGCCGATCACCAAACGATCGGCCAATCGGTGTTGGTTTTGAGGCGGGTTCAAGTGTGACGCAATGAGGAGCGACTCTTCAGTCTAAACAACATGGCCGCTCACTAATGCTTTTTTCTCTTTTATTCATCTGTTGGAATATGGACCGGAAATTTGAATGTGTGCCTTTTAAACGTAAATTCGCGTTACACAAACGGCAAAGATCCTGTACCGACATGTTGTTTACTTGATGAGCTTGCCTCAACACTCTGTTATCACGTCATACGCTTCGTTGATCTGATTGGTTGATTTGGCCCGTCAATCACCAACATAGGCAGATGGTTTATCCAATCAGCAACCAGTATTTTCGCCCCTCCCAAAGGCTCTCCAACGGAACGATTCCAGATGGAAATGCTGAGCCAACGCGAATCATTCCATCTGGCGGAGTCAGGTTACCCAGGTGTTCCCACAGCTGGTTGATCTGACGGGACACCGTTTCCTCCGTCGTGGTCCCTAAGAAGGTCCTGAATCAGACCGGGAAGACATTAGTGCTCAGCTTTGTGTGCTATTCAGTGAGGAGGGAGGGTTAGATAGTAAAGGATGTGTGTATCGTCGGGTGGCTCACAACAATCCATTATTTGATAATTTGTAAATGCCGGGAAAAAGATCCCATATTGGCCTCAGATCCCATCTTTCTAAAATGTATACCTTATAGGCATTTGTAAAAATGGTAAAGCCCCTAGGGTAGTAAAGGGGCAACCAAGGCCTTGTCGCAACATTTGGGGTGAGTTACCCTTCTTCAGGCTGGGTTAGGGTTAGAGTTAGGGTTGGAGGTTGGGGTTAGGGTTAGGTTAGAGTTCGGGTTAGAGTTAGGTTAGTGTTATGTTAGAGTTAGGTTAGTGATAGTGTTAGGTTTAGGGTTAGAGTTAGAGTTAGGATTAGGTTAGGGTTAACCCAGGTGTAACCCTAACCCCCAATAAAAATACCCTAAATTATTCAAAATTGAACAAATGTATTTTCAGACTTCACATTCTTCAAATTTTAGATTCACATCTAAAATGAAATGATTGAAATGGTGGAACAAATAATGTTTGACAAATATATTTCTGACTCCACATTCCATCTCTGGTCTCCTCCACTACAATGCAAATGAATGGGTAGTTTCTCACACAGACGCTGGTGATATCAGCAGGCTTGGAAAAAAACGACCCCCTCAATCTTTCTCTCTTGAAAGTGGCTGCAGCCTAGGGCTCTGGTAATTAATAATAAATAAATCAGATTTTGTTGGGTCAACTTGTGTTGTGTTTATTGTGCTCATAGAACTGTGTGGTTGTTTTTTTTAAGGTAAACTGGATAACGAGGAAGTGAGGAACATCGGCAGGGAGCAGGATAGCAGGAGGGCAAAAAGTGATTGTCTGCCAGAATCTGATTTCACCTGCCAAAAAATGGTTGAAGGCCAAATACAGTTACTCAAAGGTGATTTCTGCCTAAATATGACTTGATCTCATTCATAAGCTTCATAATATAAACACTGGAGCTCACAGGACACCTTGGAATTCTTTTAAAGGACCATTACAACACAAAAAAGGCATTTTCACCTGCCAATTGATTGAAGTACAAACGTTAAGCTTTCGAAGACACGTGCCTTAGCTATAATTACATTATAATACAGTTGTGTGTATCTGCATATTATGGCCGTTTAATCCAGAGAAAAGCAGACGTTTTTGCGCTACCGCTCAACGAGCTGCTGTGCGCGCTCCCACGGAAATCAGATTCTGGCAGACAATCACTTTTTGGCACGACACCGGTGTTAATCTAGAAGGATTTCAGAAAAAAGGCCTTCTATAAGAAGTGAGGAGCATTTATGGGTACAAGTCGGGAACCGGCCTACCTTACATATTTCAAGGGTGCTGAGTCAAAAAAAAAAAAAGGTACCCAAGCGAAATTTTGAGTTTTTGACCTTCTAATTTGCATATAAAAATGGCCGCCAAATTGCCCATCTTGCACATCTTGTCATTGGACCATTTCCCCCTAGTTTTTTTGCAAGTAGGCAATCAAGATGAGGAAATTAAGTTTCTAGATCGATAGTCAAGGGTCAGAGCAAGGATATAGTGGAGGCTCACTGCCTTTTTTTTGTATATACATGCAAATGTACAACTTCTAAGGTGGAATTAATGTGCAATTATATGTGTCATTTTTAAGGTGGACATAAATATTCAATAAATGTTATTCTGAAATTTCCCCTGTTGATATGACATATGATGCGCATTCATCAGATCTACAGACAAGACAAAGAAGGCAATACAAGAACACTCTGAAAACTCAGACCACCCCGACCTTGTGATGACATGGCTATGCAAAGAGCTGCAAGAGGCAGCAGATAAAGGACATGTACTTCTTCTCAATGATGTCTGGGAACGGTATAAGGTACTCAGTGAAAAATCATCAACCACAATTCCACTCTCTTACTGCAGTAGAAGGGCAACGTTTTGTGAAAAGTTGCAGTCACAGCTGGGTGACATCTTCAACTTTTTTCAACCTCTTGATAGGTGTGACTCTCTTCCACTCTGGAGTTGCCACTGGTGAGAGGCGCGGGCAGGGGTGGCAATACTTATTGCCCCCCGGCTTGGTGCCTGTATGTTGGAGTTCACCCCAGTAGATGAGAGGGTAGCCTCCCTCCGCCTTCCGGCGGGGGGACGGATCCTGACTGTTGTTTGTGCCTATGGTCCAAACAGCAGCTCAGAGTATCCACCCTTTTTGGACTCCTTGGAGGGGGTGCTGGAAAGTGCTCCCTCTGGGGATTCACTCTTTCTGCTGGGGACTTCAACGCTCACGTTGGCAGCGCCAGTGAGACCTGGAGGGGTGTGATTGGGAGGAACGGCCCCCTGTCCCCCCGTGGTGTTCAGTTATTGGACTTCTGTGCTCGCCACAGATTGTCCATAACAAAAACCATGTTCAAGCATAAGGGTGTCCATATGTGAACTTGGCACCAGGACACCCTAGGCCACAGTTTGATGATTGACTTTATAGTCGTGTCGTCGGACTTGCGGCTGCATGTCTTAGACACTCGGGCGAAGAGAGGGGCGGAGCTGTCAACTGATCACCACCTGGTGGTGAGCTGGCTACGATGGTGGGAGAGGATGCCGGTCAGACCTGGCAGACCCAAACATATTGTAAGGGTCTGCTGGGAACGTCTGGCAGAGTCTCCTGTCAGAGAGAGCTTCAACTCCCACCTCCGGGAGAACTTTGACCATGTAACGGGGGAGGCGGGGGACATTGAGTCCAAGTGGGACATGTTCCTGCCGTGGTGGCAATTCCCGAACCCGCTGGTGGACACGGGCGGTGAGGGATGCCGTCAAACTGAAGAAGGAGTCCTATAGGACCTTTTCGGCCTGTGGGACTCCAGAGGCAGTAAGCAGGTACTGGCAGGCCAAGCGGAGCACAGCTGCGGCGGTTGCTGAGGCAAAAACCCATACATGGGAGGAGTTCGGTGAGGCCATAGAGAACGACTTCCGGACGGCTTCGAAAAGGTTCTGGACCACCATCCGGCGTCTCAGGAGGGGGAAGCAATGCATCGTCAACACTGTGTATGGTGGAGACGGTGCACTGCTGACCTCGACTCGGGACGTTCTGGATCGGTGGAAGGAATACTTCGAAGACCTCCTTAATCCCACCCACACGCCTTCCGGTAAGGAAGCAGGGCCTGGGGACTCGGGTGTGGGCTCTCCTATCTCTGGGGCTGAGGTCGTCGAGGTGGTCAGGAAGCTCCTTGGTGGCAGGGCCCCGGGGGTGGATGAGGTCCACCCGGAGTTCCTTAAGGCCCTGGATGTTGTGGGGCTGTCATGGTTGACACGACTCTGCAGCATCGCATGGACATCGGTGGCAGTGCCTCTGGATTGGCAGACTGGGGTGGTGGTCCCTCTTTTTTTAAGAAGGGGGACCGGAGGGTGTGTTCCAACTATAGGGGGATCACACTCCTTAGCCTTCCTGGTAAGGTCTATTCGGGGGTGCTGGAAAGGAGGGTCCATCGGGTAGTCGAACCTCGGATTCAGGAGGAGCAATGTGGTTTTCGTCCAGGTCGTGGAACAGTGGACCAGCTCTACACCCTCTGCAGGATCCTTGAGGGTGCATGGGAGTTTGCCCAACCAGTCCACATATGTTTTGTGGACTTGGAGAAGGCATTCGACCGTGTCCCTCGGGGAGTCCTGTGGGGGTTCTCCGGGAGTACGGGGTATCGGACCCCCTGATACGGGCTGTCCGTTCCCTGTATGACCGGTGTCAGAGCTTGGTCCACATTGCCGGTAATAAGTCGGACTTGTTTCCAGTGAGGGTTGGACTCCGCCAGGGCTGCCCTTTGTCACCGATCCTGTTCATAATTTTTATGGACAGGATTTCTAGGCGTAGCCAGGGCGTTGAGGGGGTCCGGATTGGTGACCTCAGGATTGGATCACTGCTTTTTGCGGATGATGTGATCCTGTTGGCTTCATCAGACCGTGACCTCCAACTCTCGCTGGACCGGTTTGCAGCCGAGTGTAAAGCGACCGGGATGAGAATCAGCAGCTCCAAATCCGAGTCCATGGTTCTCAACCAGAAAAGGGTGAAGTGCACTCTCTGGGTCGGGGATGAGATCCTGCCCCAAGTGGAGGAGTTCAAGTACCTCGGGGTCTTGTTCACAAGTGAGGGGAGGATGGAGCGGGAGATCGACAGGCGGATCGGTGCGGCGTCTGCAGTAATGCAGACTCTGCACGGCTCTGTCGTGGTGAAGAGGGAGCTAAACGGAAAGGCAAAGCTCTCGATTTACCAGTCGATCTTCGTTCCTGCCCTCACCTATGGTCATGAGCTTAGGGAAGTTTCATGGTGTTTTTTTCCCTATTCACTTGGGTTTTTCGATGTTTGAATTAAGAGCATAAATGCTTTGTTTGCGCAAAAAAAATGAAATCTCAGACAACTTGCAATGGTGTTTTTCTTAATTATTATGTAATATGGAATACATCACATATATATACACTGAGAACATTTAAGAGTGATATTGATTGAATATTTATGTCGGCCTTAAAGGCCATGGTGCAGGTTTAATTTTCTAATGAATCTGCGTATTTGCTTGTTGGTAATAAACATTTAAACTGTTATTCATTGTATTTGATGTTGTTGGGTATCACAAAACGTAATATAATACAAAAAAGTTGGTTTTTAGCCGTCTATATTTTAGCAGTTCGCGATTGATTCTCATTTCCCCCACAATGCATTGCATGACGTCACATCGGGGAGACAACAGACCAAAGCCCGCCGTGAGACCATTGAGAGAGGCGAGTAGAGAGAGACTAGTAAGAGATTGTTCAGCAGATTATACAGATAAATACATATATATAGCCTAGATAGAGAGATAGATAGATAGACAGATAGATAGACAGCATAGAACGATAGATACATAGAGAGAGATAGCCAGATAGCATAGCGTAGCATAGACAGATAGCGTAGATAGCTAGATAGCTACACCCTCGAACCGGTATAATGCCGGGCTACTGTGCTTGTGCCGGTTGTAAACTGGACACAGCTCCATGGCTTCCCGAAGGACAAGGCAACCCTTCGACAGTGGGTCCACTTTGTCCGAGTTAGGCGGGCACATTTTTCAATGACCTCCGTCACCGCCAATACCAAGATTTGCAGCGCGCATTTCAAGGAGGACTACGACGAAGAGGACGCCAGAATGGTATCACTCGGGTTGAAGACCAAGAGGCTGGCAAAGCTGATTCCGACCACCGGGCCGTCTGCACAGCACCTCTCCGCCTGCCGCTACCACACCGAGAGGCACCAAGAAAGCAGAGATGCTACGGTAAGCCTCATGATAATGCATGTACTGTTTATCTGCGCGTTAGCTAACCCTGTGCATACTATACCGTGTTCCCTTTGACACCGCCGCCACTACAGTCATGATCAGTCTGAGATTAGAAAAGCACATTTCGTGATTCATGAAACTAAATTGTCCTGAAGTAAATGTCCAAAAGCTTGTCGTATCTAACTAGAAAGCACCATGGCTAGTGTTTGTTTGGATCACTGGTGATCGTCAAGCGGCTTTCACAACAGCGCGTGTGTGTTTGACTATTACGGTTCTTTATGTATTAAACGTGACTGTGTCGCTGACCCTTTTGAATTTGTTTGCGCAAGATGTTGAGATCGATGCTGCACAGCAGGAGACCGCGGACAGTGTCGACGTGAATGACCCCTTGCCCTCCACTTGTGACACTGGGACACAGTGCAATGTGAAGCCCCGTGGAAGGTCTCACGGTAAATGTTGTATTTTGGGTGGTCGATATGCTGTCTAAAACATACGTTTCCAAAATCTATGCATACAGGACATTTCCATACACAGATGAAATTAATACATAGCCTATGTCAAAACATAACCACGTAGATTTGCCATGATTGTCATATGTTTGGGTATGTTTACTACCTCTGCCACAGCTGTGCAGGTGAACCTGAAGCCCAAGAAGGTCAGTGTGGGGACACAGACCCAAACTTCCACCCCCCTCACTAGTCCTGAACAGACCGATGATGAAGATGATCCGTCTGTCATCAGCGATTAATCGTGGGTGCCTGGAGGACATATGTCTGAGGATGAGGAGGAATTGTGTGACCTGTGACCCCCACCAAAAGTGAGATAATTTAAAGCCAACATAGACCAACTTTGCATTTTCCTTTTTGTGTATCTGGTAGAATTGAATTCCCCCCCGCTCTCTTTTTTGTTGTAGTGGCATTGACAAATTCATTGTTTGCCAAGAGGTGCTCATGAGCCTGTTTGCCCTCTGTCCGGCCTGTTGTGAGAAGTCGGATAGTAGGTTTTGTATACACAGCAGGCCATATCTGATTAGAAAATCAGAATATCTAATTCAAATGTGATAGCCCTGACTGTCTGCCCACATTCAAATTTGTCTTGCCAGTTAATTTACAATGTATGTACCAGGCTTTAGGCTGTGGGTTTATGATGCCATCATAAACATCATGTGTGTTTCATTGAAAACATTTGACCAGTAATGTACCGTACTTACTCTATATTGAAACCTGATATACTGTTGATTACGCTTTTTTTTTTTCTTTTTTTTTTTTACATATCTAGGTCTGTGCATCATGTGGCTACCAACGTTTCTGGCAAAACCAGCCAATGCTCCACAGGAACATGGTGTCTCGTATTTCGGATCCCACAATGTGCTCCAATGCTCACATATCCCAACCAATACCTTTAAACATTTATCATTCATAGAGTTACATTTATGCAAAATACCAATTAATTATGGGTGTGATAAATGCCCACAAAGTTGAAAGTTTAACTAGATACAAGACAGATTGTACTTGACAGTATGGATATGATCTACATCCAAGTCCAAAGCTGTTATATAAACTGAATTTAGAATTCAAGTTTAGGCATTGTACAGATTCAAACAGACATTAATTGTTATTGCGATACATAGTCTCCCTAGAAATATTTTAAAGCATAAAACTGGCTAATGCAGAACCAGCAGTTAGCTAGCAACGGCTTGGTGGTGGTTTTCTGCATGCTGCATGTTATGTTTTCTCTGTGTGCTGTTTATTGCTTTGTTTTTTTTACTTAGTTGTTGGTGGTGGGACCTCGCTGCTCTTGTGCCTGTCTTTAGTCACTGTACCCCATGTGGTTTTGCAAGGGGTTCTGCATGCTGCATGTCTGCCTGCTGCTCATTGTGTGTGCTGTGGTTTTATTTATTTTGTTTGCATGAAATGTCTTTTATACAATTCAACATAGCTTACCAATCATTGTACCTGGTAGTGCCTTGTCTACAGGTCCTTTTCGGATTCTGATTTTCGCACAAGATTACAATCAAGGAAATGTTGCAAAAATGCTCCCTTTACATCTCCATTTGACACTTTTCCCCATAATTCCTTGTAGTATTAGTAGGAAAGGGAGTAAGGAATGATAACCCGAAAAGGACCTCTGTGTGTGCTTTTGTCTTTGGTCTTGCTCTATGTGCTTTTGATCACTGCATATGCATGCATGCATATTAGTGTGTGTGTGAGAGAGAGCTGACCCTCGGGTAAGACCACACTTACATGTTGATTCTTTTTGTGCCTAACCATTTTTTGTGATTTGTTTACTTTATCAGGAACTTTCCAACCTGTCTCTTTGTTCAGTAATATACTTGGGATAAACTAATAAACTGTTTTCATTGGAATGTACGTGTTCTGTGTATTTTATCACATTTTAAGGGCCGTTGAGCGATCACAACAGAACAAGCATGACAATTCTTGAACTGAAAAATACTTGATTTTATTCATGTGCCAATATGGTTTTTATTCATTGTCATCCAAACGAGGCCATTGAAAGCCATGATGGGTCTCATCACCACTCTGAAATTGTAGCCTGATGGTTGAAACCAGACAGGAGGGTAGAGGCTTCCTTCTATGAACACCGAGAACGCCATAAGGCCAGCGTATAGCCTGCCTGTACGCTGTGTACCGGTATTGCCTATAGGGATAAGTAGGTTGGAAACTTAATTGTATACCTGTTTGTCATGCATGTTTATGCAACACATCTCTAGTCTAGTAATGGCAAAGCAAACAAACAATGAACGTACTCGTGCCTGCTAGCTTGAAGGGGACCATGATCCTGCCTGAAATGTGAGTAGGCTCTATAGCACAAACGGATTCAGGCAGCATGCCTCAAATCCTGGATGCTGAGTTAGGAACGTTACATCTGCTGGCCGCGGGGTGAGCTCCGCGACCAAAACGCACTCACTTCCCTACAACACAAGCTCTCCACCACAGTTTCCATGGGACGACACCGCCCGCACAGACACGCTTACTACTCTCTCCCTCTCCCGGTAAGCAGTACCCTGATGGGGAAAAAAGTGTTATTGTATGCACTGCTGTTCATAGACCGCTCCAGCGCTCGTTGCTGCGATCTAAATGGTAGCTATCGACTGACCAGGACACTTCGCCAACTCTCCACTCATTCTCCACTCATTCTCCTCTGACCGTCTTTGACGGCCATCGGCTCTCATTCGCCCTCTCACTTCTGACCGGTTCGAAATTATATGGCTATGCTAACATAAATGTTATTTGTGGGTCTTGCCACCTCTTCCTCATCCCAGTTAGACGCCATAGTTCTAGTACAAGGCTGAGGCTACTTCCACCACGTCTCCCCGACGTGACGTCATCGCCGAATTGCGCTAAAAATAACCGTTACGACCAAAAACTACACTTGAACACAATTTTGGAGACATTTCTAACTTTATATACATATCTTCAGTGCTTTATGTACCCATTAATCGAAAGTGGTGTTTAACCTGCACCATGGCCTTTAAAAAAATGACACATAATGCTTAATTTCACCTTAAAAGTTGGTATTTTGCATATATATATATATATACATTAAAAAGGCACTGAGCCTCCACTATATCCTTGCTCTGACCCTAGACTATAGATCTAGAAACTTAATTTCCTCATCTTTGACTGCCTAATTACAAAAACACTAGGGGAAAATGGTCCAACGACTGAGCAAGATAGGCAAGTTGGCGGCCATTTTGATATAATGCAAATTAGGTCAAACACTCAATTTCGCTTGGGTACCAGTTTTTTTGGATTGAGCACCCTTGAAATATGTAAATAAAAAATCACAGGACTGTTGTGGGGAAAGAAGTCAGCAGTATGAATTTGAAAGGTCTGTGAGCCTCCTTTCATATTGAACAGAGGGGGAACAGTATCTGACAGTAATACTCCAAGCTGGACTAAGCTAAGGGAAACATCTCGACGGGGAAACAGAACTCGATACAACACCGGCGGTGCTTCGAAGCAGCGTTGGTAAACTGGACAACGAGAAAACGAAACGCGGTGAGTAGACACCGGGACCAGACTTCGGGTATGACGGTCTACTTGCCAGGTATATCTTGGGGTAGATCTGGCGACTAGTTGAGCGGAGGTCCGGGTATTTGTAGGCAGAGGATGATTGGGAAGTGGCGTCAGCTGCGTCGAAGACCGGCTCCGCTAATTAGCTCCTCCGTTGCCCCTGGCGACGGAGGAGGCGCTGGGTGCAGAGGTGCTGGGTGTAGCCGGTGTGCGTGTACACTGTAGGCGAAGCCGTAACACTAATAACCAACCAACAGCCTAACTAATAACCAACTAAAAACTAGCAACTAATAACCAATAACCATGCCATTGTGGCGAGGACAAGGTGAAAACAAAATAATATTTTAATAAACCTAATATTTTGACCAACAACCAAATTAGGGAAAGGAACCGACAACGCCACCCTGATAATTTCACCCAGAGAATTAATTGGAAGGCACACAGGTAAGTTTACTCGGCAAGGCATGAGACGTGATTCAGATATTTATAGAAAAATATACAATTTTATTGTTAAATCATTTGCTTAAAATATGTAATTCGTACAAAAGAAAATCAAGACACGGACAGGGAAATCAAACAAAAAGGGGAGGGGCTGGAGCTGAGTATGGACAGGGGCTTAGTGCAGGGGAGGGATGCACCAACATAAGAAATCAAGTCAAAAACACCCGACAGGCGTGCCACACACTCAGTGAAGTGAGACCCGCTTCCCCGGACACAGCAAACAGAAGTGGATACCACCACCCAGGCACCAGCACCATCAGTCTCCAGCAACTAAAAGAGGAATAAACAAATTAATGGGCCAATCACAAAACAAAAGGGCAAATAATCTTAACCAATATCATTAACTGCCCACTATAAGAAATGAAAAATAAATTAAAAACAAATTGAAATAAGTAATCTATCCAAAATCACAACGTTACGCAAATAAACACAAACACACACACAATCCGTCTAATGGCCGCAGTATACTCGCCGTTCCCAAGCTGTCGCGCGATAATGTGACGTCACGGGAGCACGGTAACTATTACTCGCGCTGGTGGCCGCGACAGTAGTTGCAGTCTTCTCCTGAACAGAGGTGGCGCCACTGAGGAAAGGCTACCGACTGCCATTTCTACGCAGTAGAAGAGATGCTAATACTGGCACCCCCATAGATATATATAGAACACTAGAGCCGCTTCTCAATACCAAGTACGCCAAGTTCGGACTTGCGTACTTGGTAGTTCGGACTTGGCAAGTCCGACTCGGGAGTACAAACTCCCGAGGACGGGAGGACGCAGTTCGGTCATTCTGCATTTGGAACAGCAGCGGACTTGATGACGTCACCATCTCAGCTCGTCTTGACTGTACATCTACTCCGGTTATGTTCACTGTAATGTATATTTACAATAAAACGAAATATGATATAAAATACAACCCTGCCTCTTTTCATTTTAAAAATATATATAGATATTTGTATTGTAGCCTACATATCCGTAGCCTGCCCTACATATAAAAAGCTAGTGGCGGGAAAAATGATGTTTATGTTGATGTGGACATCTGTGAATTATTGAATGAAAGGAGCAGCTGGTTGGTGCGCGAAATGCATTCTGGGATACTTGGCTGCCCAAGTCCACACAAGTCACCACCCGATGCAGCCTCGATAAAATGGGCGGAGCAAGAACACATCCGGGCATTTGGACTGTACTTGGCTAGATGCGGACTTTGAATTGGAACAGTACTTGGGCTGCAACTGATGACGTTTCACAAGTATGCAGATTGAGAAACAGCCTAGATGTGTTACGGCGGAGTCTAGAACGTCCTCACAGGTCGGCCATCTTACCAAAGGCAAGATGGCCGACCACAGGCATCTTACCACAGGCAAGATCTCTGTACAGGGTGGGGGATTTCAACATGCAGCCTTTCTTATAGCCTATTTGTAATAGGAAATATTGTAATCTACCCATTTTAGAACATTATTCTATTTTTATATGCAGTGTCATAACTACATCTTTGACTTGTATAACAAACCAAACCGTTTGAAAATCGGATGAACTTTGAGCAAGTTATGGTTATTTAAAAAGTGCATGTACCACTACAACACATGTTATGGGTGACCGAGCTGCCTGGGGTAAGATGGCCGCCATGTGCGGACGTTCGACTCCGTTGGCCAGCAACGCGGACGAGGCGTCTATAATATATATATATATATATATATATATATATATATATATATATATATATATATATATATATATATATATATATATATATATATATATATATATATATATATATAGGCACCCCCGTGTCTTCATAGTTCACCGGGATGTCTCTCACTATACAGCATTATGTCCATTACTTTACATTGCTATTATTCTACATCACTGCCACACCTGGTCAGCCATCAACAGTCCAGTGTATGGCAGCAGTTCTCATATGAAGAGTGTTTGTAAGCATCCATCTTAAAAACTTACTGCCGCTTTGAGATAGTTTTTCAGCCACGTAATTCCACTCGTCTTTGACCACAACAACAGTAGACAGCACTTACGTAAAACCACGGTTTATTAGCGAATGAATATAGGCCTACACCACACAATAAAACAGACCATATAAAGAAAGAAGCCTTAGCAATAAGGCGCATTAAAATGTGCCTCCGAACTCGTCCGTGTTTGTTTCCGCTTTGTCGCGCGCCGCTGAAAAAAAAAAAAAAAAAAAAAAAAGGAGGTGCGCGACACGGCGCGAACGGGCCAAAATCCTGTCGCGCCGGCGACATCTACGTCATTTTGACGTCACAATGTCGCGCGACAGCTTGGGACCGGCGAGTATATGAACAGAGCTGCTCTGGGGCACGGCGTGGGCCGCAGACGCCAGGCCGCAGCAACCGCCAGATAAAGCCAAACACAGCGGAGCAAGAGCAGGAGACCGTCTCAGACAAAGCGGTGTCGAGACTAAGCAAAGCAGCAAAGTTGAAGTGGGACAAAGCAGCAGCAACCCAACCAACTGATCGCACGTTACGCCTAGTGATAGAAAGCATACCATTAGCGTCACTACGTTTAACAGAATACTGCGGTTGGTTGCCATACTAAACACACACATACCTGTTTGGGGACACACCCATTCGCACCGGAGGAGGGAGGGAGAGAGAAGACCGACCACTGCTGGCATTTGTCCTGTGACCACACTAGCGTTAACCCTCAGACAGCATCAACTACAATGGCACGAAAGAGAGGACACTTACCACGCACAAACTACGGAGAAGGGACACACGGAGCAGCTGCCCTACAAACAAACACAAATGCCGTGAGCACAGAGAAAGGACCGAGCGACCAGTGTGGTGAAACAGCGGGCCACCATACCTGTCGGGCCAACAACCTCGGACCCGGAAGTGACGCACCAGTGACGACAGAGGCGCAAAAGGAATAGCCAGTGGAGGGTGGTGGCTTTTATACTAGCCCACCTCATAACGGCCACCTGTGGCGCTAAATACGACAGCACATGTATGCTGCTACACCATCTTTATTACTTAAAGACACGAGTATATCCCAATGTTTCAAACCAAAATAAAACCGGATCAAACTAAACAAACGGGACATGTTTGCTTCCATGAAATCGAGTTTTAATTCAGAAAAACAGGGACAGTTTTTTAATGCATTACGCTTCCGCAGCAATGCACTCATTTAACTAAAAAGAGATAATCAAAACCAGTCAACCAAGGTGTTTGAGGTTGTATTTGTTTGCGAAGCTTGTTGCGTTATGTCTTGCGTGACTAAGCGACAAATGAAAACTAGGTCGACTAAACCTCCTCCAACTAGCGGTTAGTCGACTAAACCTCCTCCAACTAGCGGTTAGTCGACTAAACCTCCTCCAACTAGCGGTTAGTCGACTAAACCTCCTCCGATCAACTAGTGGTTAGTCGACTATTACCCGTATTGTTTTTTTTCTCCTGGAAAAACGTCTGAAAAAGTGTCAATAAATAAATGTAAATATACATTCACAACCACAGATGGCGCTGTTCTACAATTAGACTTCACTTCGATGGTTAATGCAGTTATTTAAATTTTGATAGGCTATTTTTTCACTATGAGATGGATAGCCTAATTGGTATTAGAAATACCAAAAGACTAAAGTTCATTTTCCTTTTTTCATTCAAGTCGTTCATTTACAAATGTGATTACATTTAATTGTATTTAAATGTGACAATTTCACCTAAAATACAATGAAAACATGATTTTATTTAAACACTTTTTTTCTTTATAAAAGCAAGATTTGGTCTTTCCAAATATGAGTCTTGAAAAAGGGGGAGTCGTCTTATAATCAGGGTCGTCTTATATTCAGACCAATACGGTAGTTGGCAGCCTGCCCACGTAGGCTGGACTTGGAGACAACGCCCAGTAACCATTAAAAGCAACTTTAGACAGAGAGACAGAGACGGAGACAAGAAGAAGAAGAATCAAGGTGAGCTCCCTAAAACATTGAACTGTTTTTATTTGGTCATCATTTATCTCATATGTATCTCAGATCTTATTTAATACCTATCAGTGACGTCACAACCACACAAATAAAACCATAAACACCAGAGAAGATGTGATGCCATCACGACGGACATTTGCTTCACGGAAGAAACTATTTTCCCATGCATTTATATGACTAGAACATCTTTAAAAGAAGGCGTTTACCAGAAAGCAGAAGTGTACTTCCTCGTCTAAGTAGTATACCCCATGTTGTAGCGGGTTCTTCTTTTGCACAGAAAAGCGCTCATCCGCCCCTTCAAGGTAAAATATCTTATTCTATTTTACAGGTTTTTACTGACCAAGAAACCATTTCTGGACTTGGGTTACTGGCTTGAGCTTTGCTTTGTTTGCGTGTCATTTAAACCTCTGATTCTCCAGCGTGAAGACTGAGGGGTCTCATCCTCCTCGAGGCGGCGGGGCGCTGCGGGACGCATCTCCCTCTGTGGACAGACAGCTTTTACATTAGAGTTCAATTGGTTTCATTTGGGTTTTATTTTTTTAGTAAACCGTCATCTTAAAGATGCTTTTTATCTTATTAATCAAGTAATGCATTTTTACTCATTTGTTTTAGGTTTTTATTATAATCAAGTACTGCATTTATACTAACTGGTTTGATTTTCGATTTACTTAATCCAATAATGCTGTTATATTAATTGGTTTTAACTTTACTTAAATAAAAATACTTTTTCCATTTAATCTAAAATTGCTTCTATTCAAAAAATACTTTTCAATAAATGCCCATATTATTGTGTATACCTGTGTAACTGAATGGAGGGGAAGACAGGAACATACAAGTGACAGGGTGAAGGGAGGGGAAGACAGGAACATATATATATATATATATATATATATATATATATATATATATATATATATATATATATATATATACACAAGTGACAGGGTGAAGGGAGGGGAAGACAGGAACATATATATATATATATACACACAAGTGACAGGGTGAATGGGTGAATGTTAGGACCAACATGAAGAGTGACATCATGCCCAAATTGTTTTCCTTTGTTTTGATGATTTATTTAAAACTATGATGTAATAATGTAATAACTATGTAAACATTTGTAACAAGCAGTGTTGCAAGCAGGTAAGAAAACAGACTTATACAAAAATACAAGTTACAATGAACAGCAAAACATGTCATAAAATACAAAACACTTTTTTATCATACAATAGAGGAATTTGAACTGTCGATTTCAATACATACGATGAACTGCTTTTTAAAGTCAAATGTGTAAAATAGAGCAGAAATAGACCGCACACAAGCAGGCTGCTGGCGTCTCCAGCTCTTTACATACATATGGCTTGGGTGTGAGGGGTGCAGAACAGCAGAGTACAGTAGGTACACACTATACAATAAGTACACAGTATACAGTGCACAGTATACAATACACAGTATACAATATGCAGTATACAATAAGTGCACAGTATACAGTATGCAGTACAGTATACAATAAGTACACAGTATACAGTAACCCGTATATACAGTACACAGTATACTGTACACAGTATGCAGTACATAGTATACAGTAATTACAGAGTATACAGTACACAGTATACAGTACAAAGTACACAGTATACAGTACACAGTATACAGTAATTACACAGTATACAGTACATAGTACACAGTATACAGTACATAGTATACAGTATACAGTAATTACACAGTATACAGTAATTACACAGTATACAGTACATAGTATACAGTACACAGTATACAGTACATAGTATACAGTACACAGTATACAGGACGCAGTACAGGACACAAGCTTCTAGGATTCTCGATAAAGGAACCAGATCTCATTCCTGCGGTGAGAGATCCCTGGGTTCTCATACACCGCCACCATGTAGTTGTCCCGCTGGAAGTCGCCGGACGGGCCCAGGTGTTCCCACAGCTGGTTGATCTGACGGGACACCGTTTCCTCCGTCGTGGTCCCTAAGAAGGTCCTGAATCAGACCGGGAAGACATTAGTGCTCAGCTTTGTGTGCCATTCAGTGAGCAGAGGAACAATCCATTATTCGGTCATTTGCTAATGCCGGGAAAAAAACGATTTTTCTGTTAAATGTGTTAGTATGCCTTCTATGATCTGAAACATAGTAATCTCTGCTATTGTTTCACTGTGTCTAAAATAATAGAAGCCTGTCCTAAATACAGGTGGCGTCTTGATAATGATGGAAGCACAACGATAGCAGCCCGGGCTTATAGTTGAAGCTTTACGGTAACCAAGCAGAGTCTCTAATAATTGGCTGAACTTTAGGACTGTGTAACTATATTCATAGCAGAACGCTGATTCAAATTATATTGAATAGCCGAATAAATACATGTTAAACCCAAAGTCTGTGACACTCTGACCTGTGTGCGTTGCTCCGTTAAAATAATATGGTTCTAGTTCTTGTTTGTGTCGTGCTACAAATGTGAGGGAATATATGCTTTGGGCTTAATGGAAAAACTCAAACTAGCAATTTAAACGTCATTGAATGAGTTAGACAGAGGGGAGGTAACGATATAGACTATTGTTTGCTGTTTGGCAGGGTTAGGGTTACCTCCCAAAGTGTAGGGTGAAGAACTGACCGTGCCAGGACCCTGAAGGGAGGTCTGAAGACGATGGACACCTCCGGGTCTGTAGGCTGGGGTGGGTTGGCTTGGAACTCAGACGGCAGGTAATAAGCCGTTAGGACGTCGTTCTCAAACGTGCTGCCGTCTTCCATCATGTGGATGTTGTTGACAATAGGGATAGTCATCCCTAGGTATCGGCCTGTTAAGGTGGAATAGTTAAAGCAGTATGGAAACCCTATGGAAACTGTGAGCCCACTCAATGGTACCCAATGGTAAGTATGTACCGTATGTAGTTCTCTACCTGTCGAGTTCTCCTTGCAGATAAAACGCATGAGCTTCATGAAGGCGTTGGAGATGCTCTGCTCATACAGCTTCTCCCCCCGCTTCACACATGCCCACTTCCCTGCAGGACACATCTTCTCTTCATACAGCACCTCCCCTAGCTGCACGCACACACACGCACACACGCACACACGCACGCACACGCACACACACACACACACACACACACACACACACCAATAGCATTGTAGGGACCTCTGACATCTAGATGTTAGGGCAGAGCTAACCTTAACCCTAACAAAGATAGTATTATATTATATTAACATCTAGAGGTACTATTACTGATAATATTATATTACATCTAGAGTTTACTAGGGTTGGTTAGGGTTAGGGTGTTACTAACATGACTGATAGTGTTATATTATATTAACATCTAGAGGTACTAGGGTTAGGGTGTTACTAACATGACTGATAGGGTTATATTATATTAACATCTAGAGGTACTAGGGTTAGGGTGTTACTAACATGACTGATAGGGTTATATTATATTAACATCTAGAGGTACTAGGGTTAGGGTGTGACTAACATGACTGATAGGGTTATATTATATTAACATCTAGAGGTACTAGGGTTAGGGTGTGACTAACATGACTGATAGGGTTATATTATATTAACATCTAGAGGTACTAGGGTTAGGGTGTGACTAACATGACTGATAGGGTTATATTATATTAACATCTAGAGGTACTAGGGTTAGGGTGTGACTAACATGACTGATAGGGTTATATTATATTAACATCTAGAGGTACTAGGGTTAGGGTGTGACTAACATGACTGATAGGGTTATATTATATTAACATCTAGAGGTACTAGGGTTAGGGTGTTACTAACATGACTGATAGGGTTATATTATATTAACATCTAGAGGTACTAGGGTTAGGGTGTGACTAACATGACTGATAGGGTTATATTATATTAACATCTAGAGGTACCA
This sequence comes from Merluccius polli, assembly GCA_030340625.1. Lineage (NCBI taxonomy): Eukaryota > Metazoa > Chordata > Actinopteri > Gadiformes > Merlucciidae > Merluccius > Merluccius polli. Next base: position 62,608 of record JAOPHQ010000585.1, read on the forward strand.
GGGTTAGGGTGTGACTAACATGACTGATAGGGTTATATTATATTAACATCTAGAGGTACTAGGGTTAGGGTGTTACTAACATGACTGATAGCAGGGTTATATTATATTAACATCTAGAGCTACTAGGGTTAGGGTGTTACTAACATGACTGATAGGGTTATATTATATTAACATCTAGAGGTACTAGGGTTAGGGTGTTACTAACATGACTGATAGTGTTATATTATATTAACATCTAGAGGTACTAGGGTTAGGGTGTGACTAACATTACTGATAGGGTTATATTATATTAACATCTAGAGGTACTAGGGTTAGGGTGTGACTAACATTACTGATAGGGTTATATTATATTAACATCTAGAGGTACTAGGGTTAGGGTGTGACTAACATTACTGATAGGGTTATATTATATTAACATCTAGAGGTACTAGGGTTAGGGTGTGACTAACATGACTGATAGGGTTATATTATATTAACATCTAGAGGTACTAGGGTTAGGGTATTACTAACATGACTGATAGGGTTATATTATATTAACATCTAGAGATACTAGGGTTAGGGTGTGACTAACATGACTGATAGGGTTATATTATATTAACATCTAGAGGTACTAGGGTTAGGGTGTGACTAACATGACTGATAGGGTTATATTATATTAACATCTAGAGGTACTAGGGTTAGGGTGTTACTAACATGACTGATAGGGTTATATTATATTAACATCTAGAGGTACTAGGGTTAGGGTGTGACTAACATGACTGATAGGGTTATATTATATTAACATCTAGAGGTACCAGGGTTAGGGTGTGACTAACATGACTGATAGGGTTATATTATATTAACATCTAGAGGTACTAGGGTTAGGGTGTTACTAACATGACTGATAGGGTTATATTATATTAACATCTAGAGGTACTAGGGTTAGGGTGTGATTAACATGACTGATAGGGTTATATTATATTAACATCTAGAGGTACTAGGGTTAGGGTGTTACTAACATGACTGATGGGGTTATATTATATTAACATCTAGAGGTACTAGGGTTAGGGTGTTACTAACATGACTGATGGGGTTATATTATATTAACATCTAGAGGTACTAGGGTTAGGGTGTTACTAACATGACTGATAGGGTTATATTATATTAACATCTAGAGGTACTAGGGTTAGGGTGTGACTAACATGACTGATAGGGTTATATTATATTAACATCTAGAGGTACTAGGGTTAGGGTGTGACTAACATGACTGATAGGGTTATATTATATTAACATCTAGCGGTACTAGGGTTAGGGTGTTACTAACATGACTGATAGGGTTATATTATATTAACATCTAGAGGTACTAGGGTTAGGGTGTTACTAACATGACTGATAGGGTTATATTATATTAACATCTAGAGGTACTAGTGTTAGGGTGTTACTAACATGACTGATAGGGTTATATTATATTAACATCTAGAGGTACTAGGGTTAGGGTGTTACTAACATGACTGATAGGGTTATATTATGACCTTATCCTTGCGAGAGATTGGTGTGAACGGGATCTGCTCCCTCTGCTGGTTGTGGTGGGTCATCTCCTGGATCGGTCCAATCATTTCTGTCAAGACAAGAAATCAGTAAAGTTGAACGGGACACCTTGACTCCAATACGTTGGAAAGGTGAGGGTTGGGTCGGGGTTTGGGGTGCAGGCGTCCACCTGCAGGGACAGACACGTGGTGAGTACGACCCACGGCCTGCCAGTGGCCGAGCAGACGCTGCCTCTCAATCTCCTCTGTGGCCTCAGACTCATCAGCCATATCGTCCGCCATCGGTTCATCGTCCAATCCATCGAGGTCTTCTAGAGAAATGAGTGCCATAGCTGCCGCTGCTGCAGACAGACAGACCGATAGACAAACAGACAGACAGACAGGCACAGGGTCCAAAATTAACACCTGGCACCAGCCAATGTTTGGATAGATTTGACCATTAGGCAGGTAAAAAAAAAATACATATAGGGTTACATATTAAAACAATTGCTTAGCCAGTAGATCAGGTAAAAAGACACATTCCCAAATGTCATTTTGGACCATGGACAGACAGACAGACATACAGACATACAGACAGACAGACAGACAGACATACATACAGGCAGACATACAGAGGCACCGACAGACAGGCAGGCAGACATATAGAGGCACCGACAGACAGACAGACAGACAGACAGACAGACAGACAGACAGACAGACAGGCAGACATACAGAGGCACCGACAGACAGGCAGGCAGACATATAGAGGCACCGACAGACAGACAGACAGACAGACATGCAGGCAGGCAGACATACAGAGGCACTGGCAGACAGGCAGGCAGACATATAGACAGGCAGGCAGACATACAGAGGCACCGACAGACAGGCAGGCAGACATACAGAGGCACCGACAGACAGACAGACATGCAGGCAGACATACAGAGGCACTGACAGACAGGCAGGCAGACATATAGACAGGCAGGCAGACATACAGACAGAGGCACAGACAGACAGACAAGGTAGGAATAGGACGACTGAATACACATAGGCCTAACCCTCTCTCCTAACTCATTCATCAATAAAACCACGTAGTAATAATAATACTTAATAATAATACTTCCTAACATATTTATATTATAATAATTCACTATAAAACACAACATCAAAGGGGTGAACTATATGATAGAAATACGTAAACAAGTCAAGCAGTCACTTGGGTAGATGAACACATGCATCCCAGATGAACACATGCATCCCAGATGAACACATGCATCCCAGATGACATCCCAGATGAACACATGCATCCCAGATGACATCCCAGATGAACACATGCATCCCAGATGACATCCCAGATGAACACATGCATCCCAGATGACATCCCAGATGAACACATGCATCCCAGATGAACACATGCATCCCAGATGACATCCCAGATGAACACATGCATCCCAGGTGAACACACGCATCCCAGATGAACACACGCATCCCAGATGAACACACGCATCCCAGATGAACACATGAATCTGTAGCATTATAAAGGCCTACACGTTTAACACCAGTGGAGGAGGAAGAGAGCCGCAGCCGTCTGGTCTAGTACGCAACCACGACCAATACTAATAACAATATAATAACAATAACAATAATAATAATAATAAGAATAATAAAATAATAATAATAGTAATAGTAATAATAAAAATAAAATAATAATAATATAATAATAATAATGCATTTCAATTCAAAGGCTGTAAACTGGTTTGTTTGTGGTAAACGTTGGACATTTTGCGGGCTAAACACGTCGTGTTTAAACTACGCAGCGTTTTCCGCGACAACAGCAGCCTCCGCGTCTAAACACGGTTACGTGTTTCCTAAGGACCCGGTCTTACCCTGGACACGGTCTTACCCTGGACCCGGTCTAACCCTGGACCCGGTCTTACCTTGCACCGACGACTGCTCTGGTTGACCTACTAACTGCACCGCTGAGCCCATCCGGAAGATGTCACGTGATCGTTGAGCCGCCTCGGCTCCACCCACAGATAGCAACCCTACCGGGTCCACCCACAAATCCCTACCGGGTCCACCCACAAATCCCTACCGGGTCCACCCACAAATCCCTACCGGGTCCACCCACAAATCCCTACCGGGTCCACCCACATCCCTACCGGGTCCACCCACAAATCCCTACCGGGTCCACCCACAAATCCCTACCGGGTCCACCCACACCCCTACCGGGTCCACCCACAGATAGCACCCATACCCGGTCCACCCACATCCCTACCGGGTCCAGCCACACCCCTACCGGGTCCACCCACATCCCTACCGGGTCCACCCACAGAGAGCACCCCTACCTGGTCCACCCACATCCCTACCGGGTCCACCCAAATCCCTACCGGGTCCACCCAAAGATAACACCCCTACTGGGTCCACCCACATCCCTACCGGGTCCATCCACATCCCTACCGGGTCCATCCACACCCCTACCGGGTCCGCCCACATCCCGACCAGGTCCCCCCCACAGATAGCAACCCTACCGGGTCCACCCACAAATCCCTACCGGGTCCACCCACACCCCTACCGGGTCCACACACAGATAGCACCTCTACCGGGTCCACCCACATCCCTACCGGGTCCACCCACATCCCTACCGGGTCCACCCACACCCCTACCGGGTCCACCCACAGATAGCACCCATACCCGGTCCACCCACATCCCTACCGGGTCCAGCCACACCCCTACCGGGTCCACCCACATCCCTACCGGGTCCACCCACAGATAGCACCCCTACCTGGTCCACCCACATCCCTACCGGGTCCACCCAAATCCCTACCGGGTCCACCCAAAGATAACACCCCTACTGGGTCCACCCACATCCCTACCGGGTCCACCCACACCCCTACCGGTTCCACCCACATCCCTACCAGGTCCACCCGCAGATAGCGCCACTACCGGGTCCACCCACATCCCTACCGGGTCCACCCACAGATAGCGCCCCTACCGGGTCCACCCACATCCCTACCGGGTCCACCCACATCCCTACCGGGTCCACCCACAGATAGCAACCCTACAGGTTCCACCCACATCCCTACCGGGCCCACCCACAAATAGCACCCCTACCGGGTCCACTCACATCCCTACCGGGTCCACCTACAGATAGCACCCCTACCGGATCCACCCACATCCCTACCGGGTCCACCCACAGATAGCACCCCTACCAGGTCCACCCACATCCCTACTGGGTCCACGCACACCCCTACCGGGTCCACGCACAGATAGCACCCCTACCGGGTCCACCCACATCCCTACCGGGTCCACTCGCAGATAGCGCCCCTACCGGGTCCACCCACATCCCAACCAGGTCCACCCACAGATAGCACCCCTACCGGGTCCACTCACATCCCTACCGGGTCCACCAGTAGGTCAGTAGCGGGCCCCGTAGGTCAATAGTGAGTCCAGTGGGTCAGGAGTGGATCCAGTGGGTCAGTAGTGGGTCCAGTGGGTCAGTAGTGGGTCCAGTGGGTCAGGAGTGGGTCCAGTAGGTCAGTAGTGGGCCCAGTGAGTCAGGAGTGGGGCCAGTGGGTCAGTAGTGGGTCCAGTGGGTCAGCAGTGGGTCCAGTGGGTCAGGAGTGGGTCCAGTGGGTCAGTAGTGGGTCCAGTGGGTCAGCAGTGGGTCAGTAGTGGGTCCAGTGGGTCAGCAGTGGGTCAGTAGTGGGTCCAGTGGGTCAGCAGTGGGTCAGTAGTGGGTCAGCAGTGGGTCAGGAGTGGGTCCAGTGGGTCAGCATTGGGTCAGTAGTGGGCCCAGTGGGTCAGTAGTGGGTCCAGTAGGTCAGTAGTGGGTCCAGTAGGTCAGTAGTGGGCCCAGTGGGTCAGTAGTGGGTCCAGTGGGTCAGCAGTGGGTCAGTAGTGACTCCAGTGGGTCAGTAGTGGGTCCAGTAGGTCAGTAGTGGGTCCAGTAGGTCAGTAGTGGGTCCAGTGGGTCAGCAGTGGGTCCAGTAGGTCAGTAGTGGGTCCAGTGGGTCCAGTGGGTCCAGTGGGTCAGCAGTGGGTCAGTAGTGGGCCCAGTGGGTCAGTAGTGGGTCCAGTGGGTCAGTAGTGGGTCAGTAGTGGGTCCAGTGGGTCAGCAGTGGGTCAGGAGTGGGTCAGTAGTGGGTCCAGTGGGTCAGCATTGGGTCAGTAGTGGGCCCAGTGGGTCAGTAGTGGGTCCAGTGGGTCAGGAGTGGGTCCAGTAGGTCAGTAGTGGGTCCAGTAGGTCAGTAGTGGGTCCAGTGGGTCAGTAGTGGGTCCAGTAGGTCAGTAGCGGGTCAGTAGTGGGTCCAGTAGGTCAGTAGTGGGTCCAGTAGGTCAGTAGTGGGTCCAGTGGGTCAGTAGTGGGTCCAGTGGGTCAGTAGTGGGTCCAGTAGGTCAGTAGCGGGTCAGTAGTGGGTCCAGTAGGTCAGTAGCGGGCCCCGTAGGTCAATAGTGAGTCCAGTGGGTCAGGAGTGGATCCAGTGGGTCAGTAGTGGGTCCAGTGGGTCAGTAGTGGGTCCAGTGGGTCAGGAGTGGGTCCAGTAGGTCAGTAGTGGGCCCAGTGGGTCAATAGTGGGTCCAGTGGGTCAGGAGTGGGTCCAGTGGGTCAGTAGTGGGTCCAGTGGGTCAGTAGTGGGTCCAGTGGGTCAGTAGTGGGTCCAGTGGGTCAGCAGTGGGTCAGTAGTGGGTCCAGTGGGTCAGTAGTGGGTCCAGTGGGTCAGTAGTAGGTCCAGTGGGTCAGCAGTGGGTCAGTAGTGGGTCCAGTAGGTCAGTAGCGGGCCCCGTAGGTCAATAGTGAGTCCAGTGGGTCAGGAGTGGATCCAGTGGGTCAGTAGTGGGTCCAGTGGGTCAGGAGTGGGTCCAGTGGGTCAGTAGTGGGTCCAGTGGGTCAGCAGTGGGTCAGTAGTGGGCCCAGTGGGTCAGTAGTGGGTCAGTAGTGGGTCCAGTGGGTCAGCAGTGGGTCAGTAGTGGGTCAGCAGTGGGTCAGGAGTGGGTCCAGTGGGTCAGCATTGGGTCAGTAGTGGGCCCAGTGGGTCAGTAGTGGGTCCAGTAGGTCAGTAGTGGGTCCAGTAGGTCAGTAGTGGGTCCAGTAGGTCAGTAGTGGGCCCAGTGGGTCAGTAGTGGGTCCAGTGGGTCAGCAGTGGGTCAGTAGTGACTCCAGTGGGTCAGTAGTGGGTCCAGTAGGTCAGTAGTGGGTCCAGTAGGTCAGTAGTGGGTCCAGTGGGTCAGCAGTGGGTCCAGTAGGTCAGTAGTGGGTCCAGTGGGTCCAGTGGGTCAGCAGTGGGTCAGTAGTGGGCCCAGTGGGTCAGTAGTGGGTCCAGTGGGTCAGTAGTGGGTCAGTAGTGGGTCCAGTGGGTCAGCAGTGGGTCAGGAGTGGGTCAGTAGTGGGTCCAGTGGGTCAGCATTGGGTCAGTAGTGGGCCCAGTGGGTCAGTAGTGGGTCCAGTGGGTCAGGAGTGGGTCCAGTAGGTCAGTAGTGGGTCCAGTAGGTCAGTAGTGGGTCCAGTGGGTCAGTAGTGGGTCCAGTAGGTCAGTAGCGGGTCAGTAGTGGGTCCAGTAGGTCAGTAGTGGGTCCAGTAGGTCAGTAGTGGGTCCAGTGGGTCAGTAGTGGGTCCAGTGGGTCAGTAGTGGGTCCAGTAGGTCAGTAGCGGGTCAGTAGTGGGTCCAGTAGGTCAGTAGCGGGCCCCGTAGGTCAATAGTGAGTCCAGTGGGTCAGGAGTGGATCCAGTGGGTCAGTAGTGGGTCCAGTGGGTCAGGAGTGGGTCCAGTAGGTCAATAGTGGGTCCAGTGGGTCAATAGTGGGTCCAGTGGGTCAGTAGTGGGTCCAGTGGGTCAGGAGTGGGTCCAGTAGGTCAGTAGTGGGCCCAGTGGGTCAATAGTGGGTCCAGTGGGTCAGGAGTGGGTCCAGTGGGTCAGTAGTGGGTCCAGTGGGTCAGCAGTGGGTCCAGTGGGTCAGTAGTGGGTCCAGTGGGTCAGTAGTGGGTCCAGTGGGTCAGTAGTGGGTCCAGTGGGTCAGTAGTGGGTCCAGTGGGTCAGTAGTGGGCCCAGTGGGTCAATAGTGGGTCCAGTGGGTCAGTAGTGGGCCCAGTGGGTCAATAGTGGGTCCAGTGGGTCAGTAGTGGGCCCAGTGGGTCAATAGTGGGTCCAGTGGGTCAGGAGTGGATCCAGTGGGTCAGTAGTGGGTCCAGTGGGTCAGTAGTGGGTCCAGTAGGTCCGTAGTGATGCTAAGTACTATTTGATTGCCAGGACATACAAACATACAATAAGCGCATAAGCGGTTTTATTCATTTTTTTTGGGGGGGGGGGGGGGTTAGATCGAAGAGGAGGCTCTTCAGACTCCAGGTGACCAGAGTCCAGGTGACCAGAGTCCAGGTGAACAGAGTCCAGGTGACCAGAGTCCAGGTGAACAGAGTCCAGGTGAACAGAGTCCAGGTGACCAGAGTCCAGGTGAACAGAGTCCAGGTGAACAGATTTCAGGTGACCAGATTTCAGGTGAACAGACTCCAGGAGAACAGAGTCCAGGTGAACAGACTCCATGGGTGAACAGAGTCCAGGTGAACAGACTCCATGGGTGAACAGAGTCCAGGTGAACAGACTCCAGGTCAACAGATTTCAGGTGAACAGACTCCAGGTGAACAGACTCCAGGTGAACAGACTCCAGGTCAACAGAGTCCAGGTGAACAGACTCCATGGGTGAACAGACTCCATGGGTGAACAGACTCCAGGTGACCAGAGTCCAGGTGAACAGACTCCAAGTGAACAGACTCCAGGTGAACATAGTCCAGGTGAACAGACTCCAGGTGACCAGAGTCCAGGTGAACAGACTCCATGGGTGAACAGACTCCAGGTCAACAGACTCCAGGTCAACAGACTCCAGGCCAACAGAGTCCAGGTGACCAGAGTCCAGGTGAACAGAGTCCAGGTGAACAGACTCCAGGTGAACAGAGTCCAGGTCAACAGACTCCAGGCCAACAGAGTCCAGGTGACCAGAGTCCAGGTGAACAGACTCCAGGTGAACAGAGTCCAGGAGAACAGAGTCCAGGTGAACAGAGTCCAGGTCAACAGAGTCCAGGTGAACAGACTCCAGGTGAACAGAGTCCAGGTGAACAGACTCCAGGCCAACAGAGTCCAGGTGACCAGAGTCCAGGTGAACAGACTCCAGGAGACATGTCAGCTTAATTCCTACGTTAATGGTGAAGGTCTGTGTGTCACATGACCCTGTACCCGTCCCATGACAGTTTTAAGGGTCTGCTCCTCCCACCTCCCAGCAGAGTTCACTGTTGGGCCTTCTCGGTTTCTGCCAGGATCAGTTCCCTACATCTCGTTTATGGATCAGGGAAGTAAAGGAACCAAACGGATAGTTAATCGCTTGAACTGTAAATCTGAACACCGCTAGCAAGCTTGTATTCAACTATTTTATATCGGCTTCTGAAGTGACCCTGGTAATTAGTCCACATCGTCAGCGTTGCCATGGCGCTTTGCAGCCAGGGTGGAGTCATTGTTCACGTCTGGTCCCCTGGGATCCCACACAAGTAGGAACTATGGAAAGAAATACTATGAACCATAAAGAGCATTTCAGGAAAACCTATAGGAATTCTTCTGACCAGGAGCGGCCATAGGCTTGATAGATATGTGTGTGTGTGTGTGTGTGTGTGTGTGTGTGTGTGTGTGTGTGTGTGTGTAAACACATATTTAGTAATAGGTCAAATCGTCTTCTTTTACACATGTAATGGCAACCAGAAACTGAATGTTATTAGCTTGTTACCTGAATACATGTATGTATGTATGTATGTATGTATGTATGTATGTATGTAGTTATGTGTGTGTGTGTGTGTGTGTGTGTGTGTGTGTGTGTGTGTGTGTGTGTGTGTGTGTATGTATGTATGTATGTATGTATGTGTGTGTATGTATGTATGTATGTACAGTATGTATGTATGTATGTATGCATGCATGCATGCATGCATGTATGTATGTATGCATGTATGTATGTATGTATGCATGTATGTATGTGTGTGTGTGTGTATGTATGTACAGTATGTATGTATGTATGTATGTATGTATGCACGTATGTATGTGTGTGTATGTATGTATGTATGCATGTATGTATGTATGTATGTATGCATGTATGTATGTATGCATGTATGTCTGTATGCATGTATGTATGTATGTATGTATGTATGTATGTATGCATGTATGTATGTATGCATGTATGCATGCGTATGTATGTATGTATGTATGTATGTATGCATGTATGTACATCCATACACACGTTTTACCGTTTTTTGTTTGTCTTTAGTTGACAGGTCTTGAATTCAAACTAAATCAGCCGAGAAGAATCAACAGTTACAGATAGTTAGATAATGATGTGTAGTATTCCTTACTTGAACCTCTCTGTTCGTTTCCTTAGCGTGGTGCGACAGTGCTACACAATGTGGCGCACACAATATGTAAATATGGTTTCAACAACACGGTTCTTGTAGATGGGTAAATAAGATTGAGCGACCATTTTGTCAGTCGTGTGATGTATCACAAGGACCTTTTGACTGATCTCATCTCTGACCTAGACTTGTGTTCAGTCTCGGGATCTTCTCATAAAATAAATAAATATGATTCGGTTCACTTGAGGACAACAAACAGCGACGGTAAAACAATATAGATGGAGAGAAGGGGTTGGTCTATGCTTCGGTAGGGGTCCAAAAATAGATAATTGGCAGGAGAAAGAAGGGAAGAGAGAAGAAGAGCATATTGTCTAAGGATTGGGTTGTTGTTTTTTTTTGGTTTCCTCGTGACTGTGAGTGGCTGACACACACACACACACACACACACACACACACACACACACACACACACACACACACACACACACACACACACACACACACACACACACACACACACACACACACACACACACACACACACACACACACACAGTATATTCTCAAAGATCTTTTATTTTAAAGTTGTTTTTTTTTAAACAGCACAAACTGGCTCCACTTCAGGTTAAATGGCATCTTTTTTTTCCTTCTTCTTCTTCTTCTTAACTCTTTTGTACAGTTGAACTTTCTGTACATACATTAACGAAGCAAAAAAAAAAAAAAAAAAATCTTCAAAAATAAAATAACGCACTATTAGTATATTCTCAAAAAAAATAACAAAACAGAGGGGCGGGGGGGGGGGGGGGGGGGGGGAGGGGAGGGAGGGGGGGGGAGGGAGGGAGGGGGGTGGGGGGAGTCAGAGCAGGAAGTCAACACACTGACAGACGCCGTGTTTCTAAGGAGATTCAATTCCACACAAGTTAAGCATCAGAGCCCACAAGTCCACATTTTAGAGAGCGGCCCGCTCACAGCCTCACTGACGCCCGAAGATGAACAAACAACCGGCTGATTTCAAGTTTCAGGAGCACGGGACCACGAGGGGGGGGGGGGGGCTCCTCTTGAAGAGATGGTACACCGCCTCCAAAACCGCTGCGGCAACGCCCCCGCACCACCGACCGGCGGGCGGCGGCGCGTCGCGTCGCGTGGGAGGGGGGGGGGAACTAGAGGTGTGAGGTGAAGCCGCGGCACCGAATCGCGTCGTAACATCTCCATCTCAGACCTTTTGACGCAACGCTGAAAAATAACACGTTTCAGAAACGCGTCCAAACTGACGCGGCTGCTGCGGCGGCGTTCGCCCGAGATTACTTTGGAACGACGAAACACGATCTCGCAATGGCTGCAACGCAACTTCTGCCGTCGCAGAACGCATACTCCAAAAAAGGTATTTTGAAATGGATTTACTCTCACACTCACTCTCAGCCATCGAGTGTCGGACCGCGTCAACAGTCCCGTGTGCGCATTTAGCAGCAGACGAAAACGTTCTTGGGTTACAAAAAAAGGTACTTTGGGGTCGATTGACTGACTTCTCCTCTTCTTAACCCTAAAGTGAACGACGAATGCAGAGCAACTCGGTTGTGGAAGACACACAGTGCTTCTGTACGACGTTTCCCCCCCCCCCCCCCGATAAACAGTGTTTGGTTTAAAGAGACAAGAAAGACTATGGAGTAGTTCACACATAAACACACACACACACACACACACCAAGCAGGAAAAACCTCTCTGCTGTAAAAAAATGAAAAGGGTTAGGCCGGGGATCAGCGCGGTAGCGGACTGTAACCGTGGTGATTTGCCTCCTCCCCCCCCCCCCCCCCCACGCCAGTGGAGACGATAGAAAGCACTTTTGATGCCCAGGGTTTGAGTGGACAGGCGGTGGAAAAGCCGCATGAGAGAGGATGGGAACAGCAACACAAATCACGGATGTTGATACAGATGCCGAGAGCGCGTGTGGGGGAAAGAGATTGGGAAAACAAAAAAGAAGAAGAATAGTTTGCGTTCTCTCCAGAGAACAACAAAAGGCCCATTAGAAAACCCCCAACTCGGTGTGAATAATTTTTTAGCTCAAATAGAAATAAAAGCGCGGAAACTTCGGCGGCCGCTCAACGCACACGTCAGGATGTGAAAGCGGCTGCTGCTGCCACTACGCTGTCACTCCAACCCCCCCCCCCACCCCCCTGGACACCCCCCCCCCCCCCCCCCCTCTCCAGAGCAGAATCCCTTTTTAGTTTTTAAATCGCGTGCGTTTCGACTTCCCCCCCGCCCCGCCCTGCCCCGCCCTTCAACCTTCAAAGCTGCTTGTAATGCCGGTAACTCAGTAAAGGAGAAAAATGAAAACGTCAAAATGTAAAATAAAAGTCTTTCAGGGCCGCCGGCGCCGTCTTTTTGTTTTTGTTTCTCAAACACCAAACCCACGAGACGGCGCTGGAGGGGTTCACGTTCGCTCCTCAAAAGGGTGGCGTTCAGAGTTCATCGGAGCTCGCGTCTCCGGCGGCGTGATTAGGGTCGGGGGTGTGGCGGCGTTGGCGTGGTGGGGGGGTGGGGGGGGATTTTGGCGTTGCTAGGCGGTTCCTGCCGCTGCTGGGGGAGTGGTTGCCGTGGCGATGCTGGTGTTGAGACCCTTCCCCCGGTGTCTCTGGCCGCCTCTTCTCCGACCGCCGCCGGACTTGGGCTGAGGATGGGGGAGAAATATATACCTTTAGTCATTTACGATGCGACAAACGTCTTTTAGTCATTCACGATGCAACAAACTTTAACATTTTGTCATTAACGATGTGACAAAACTTTACTTTGTCGTTAACGATGGGACAGAAACATTTATTCTTCATTCACATTTATATAGCAGACGCTTTTATCCAAAGTGACTTGCATGTGAGGCTGAGTACAATCAAATCATACAATTAATACTGGAGCAGCTATAAAAAAAAAACTCAAAACCACACAATGAACAGTGAATTGTTAACGATACGAATAGCAGAATAACGGCCTCAATGGTTTTTCACTGTAAAGGGCAATGTGGGAAGCAGCAGAAAATAAAGAGATATGTTGCACAGATTCACAAAACTAAATGAATAAATAGATAAATATCTGCACTTTCCGTTACCTTGGTCTCATTGTTGCCATCTTTACAAAGCACCTCCTTCTCCTCCTCTGCCACAGTCTAACGCAGCATGTGGAGAGAGGAGGCGAGGAGGGAGGAGGTGAGGAGTGCATACGGTGATAGAGAGGAGGGAGAGAGAGGAGGAGAGGGGACAAGGAGATATAGAGGAGAGAGAGAGGGGAGGAGGATAGACGAGAAACAGGGGAGGAGGAGGAGTAAAAGGAGTAGGAGGGGAGAAGGGAGGAGAAAAAGGAGAGGATGGAGGAGAAAGACAGGAGGAAGATAAACGAGAAAGAGGGAAGGAGAGAGAGAGGAGAAAGAGAGAAGAGAGGAGAAAGAGGGGAGGAAGAGAGACGAGAGAGAAGGGAGGAGAGATAGAGGAGAGGAGAGAGAGGAGAAAGAGTAGGAGAGGAGGAACCATGGGAACAGACGGGAATGCGATGGAGAGCGATCGAATGGTAGTTTAAAATAATAATTAAATAATGAATGAATGAATGAATGAATAGTGTGAATCAGGGATCATACCAGGGTGAGAATAAGTGTTATATGGTTGGGGCGGAGGTAGAGTGTGGGGAAGGACAGGACAGAGAGACTGGGATTAGCGGTAGCCAGAGTTAGCTGTTAGCTTGAGTTAGCAGTTAGTCAGAGTTAGCGGGTAGCCAGAGTTAGCCGTTGGCCAGGGTTAGCCGTTGGCCAGGGCCTCCGTTATGAATGTTCGGTTTACGTTGTGATTTTTGAATGTTTCTTATGCAAGAAGACTGTGTGTGTTTTTTCCACACATTATGGACTAACGCACTTCTGGACCAACAAGGAGACGTCTCTTATGTTGGACCAAATGAGGTCTCTAAACATTCACATTGAAAACCCTTTTCATTGTTGAGCACAACTTACGTTGTCTTCTTGTATTACTGTTATAAAGCACTCTGGGGCGTGCCGTCTGGGAAAAGTACTCCATAAATAAACTTAACTTACTCAGGTTTTTGTGTGTAGTCGTGCATTGTGGAACTGACACCACAGCTGTCCGTCAATAACAAATAATAACCAAATAATAACCAATAAAAACCAATCAGAAGCCTACCTGTGAAGAGGGGCTGCCCGGTCCGTGCCGAGGTCCCGGTCTCGTCCGGCGTCGCCGTGCCTTCCTTCTTCTTCAGGGCCAGCATCTTGGCCTGCTGGGCCCGGGCTGCCTGCGTGTTCACCGCTTGGAGCAGCTGGAACAGCCAAGCAGAGTTGAGAGTGAGCAAGGGAACGGCCAATCAGAGTTGAGAGTGAGCAAGGGAACGGCCAATCAGAGTTGAGAGTGATCAAGGGAACGGCCAGTGGGACGGAGTTGAGAGTGGGAAAGGGGGTACGTTCTTGGTGATCAGTTGGATTTAAAGACACCAGAAGAAGCATGGAGCTGATGGGACAGCAATATGGACATGCTCTGCTAAGCCCCATACGTATTAGGAGACTCCAAATGAAGAATATCGTTGCCATACAGACCGGTACAGTAACAGTCAAAGTAAAAATTAAACGAGTCAATTAAAGGTGTCTGGTGTCTCGAAATAAGCCACGCAGTTGCTGAAACTGTCTTCATTTTAGATTGACAACAGTTAGTTTCAACGTTTTTAAAGAGCTTCCAGAGGCGTTGAGTATCGCCGACATCCCGGATTTGCATAAAGTAGACGACAACTCAACTTCATGCAAATGAGGAGCACGGCAACGCGACGCCCCGCCTCTCGAAATCCTGTGGACACGTACCTTTACGTCTTAGAGAGCCTTTACAAGCGCGCTGTTCATTGACTGCCATTGATTCTGAATCTATCGAGCGCTAAGCACGGATTCACGGTCCAGCCACATACTAGGTTTTGACCCAGTTTTCTTCTTCTTGTCAGTAAAGCAAGCAAATTTACACCATGTGTAAATTTGACACCATTTGTGACCACCAATGTGACACCATTTGCTATTCATGACATTTTCTAGACTAGATGATTCATCGATTAATACCAAAAAGTATCGTTGGATTAACCGAGTATGAAAATAATCGTTAGCGGCGGCCCGGGTAAAAATGAACAACCTTGGTGACGGTGCCCACAGCCTTGGTGCGGCCCTCCCTGAACACCAGCCTCTGGTCACAGTGCATGTACTCAGGGGTCTTGATGAAGCGGAAGTGGACTGTGGCCTTGTCCCCCGTCCGCAGGCAGTCCCTGTTCATGGTCAGGATGGTGGCCGTCTGCCTGATGCTCCCACAATGCACTGGGGTGCACACACACACACACACACACACACACACACACACACACACACACACACACACACACACACACACACACACACACACACACACACACACACACACACACACACACACACACAGTCAGTTATACACCTGCTAACCACCGATGTTGAAGCAGTTCAAACATTCATACACCTTTTTTAAATGAACTACTAAAATACTAATCTTCATATCTTATGAAGATGTATCCCATATCTTTTCATCAGTTACAGACCTGCTGTTAGATGTGATGAGTGAAATAAAGGTGTTTTATTGCACTGTTGAAGATGAATTAAGTTAAGATAAGTACTTGAATGAGTACTAACAAAACAAAAATGTAAGGTAAGAATAAATACAGAACATATCTATACACCCAAGATGAGCGATGTGGTAGCAATGTAAATGTGAATGTAAAATAAATACATTACACATTGGACCCCCACCCCCCTTGGTAAAAATAAGTAAAGTCGCCCCCCTATTAAATTAATTTTAATTAAATTAATTATTTTTGGTTCACACACGGCGACTATAAAGTTTAGAAAGTGCACACGCGCGTGCAGTCAGTTATTTACAGCTCTTGGGGGCAACACATTTCTAATTGTTTGTTCCGCCTGCGCTTTGTTCTTCTATACAGTTTGTGTTCAAGCTTTTCCCCTCATGCTAAATGAACCCTGTCATCCCATCTCCCTGCACCCCCCACCCCCTTGCAGTACCCCTGCGCTTCACCCCCCCCCCCCACCCCCCCACGTTAAGTCAGTTGAGGTTGACTGGTTGTTTGCTCAAGCCCTTTGAAGACGGCCCCTGTGATGAAGGGCTACCCGGATCACACGGACACCCACCCATGGCCTGGTACCGGGGGGAGATGGTGGTGGGGTGGTGCAGCACCAGGATCTCCGCCTCAAACTCCCAGGTGGCCTGGGGGGTCAGCTTGGGAGAGATCATCACCATGCCCTTCCTGATGGACGAACGCTTGATCTGAGAGACACAAGGAGAGATACAAGTTTTGCAATGTGATATTACGATTTATTGTGATTTTTGTTTAGTTTTTGTAACAATAGACCGTGGAAAAAAGTTTAACCATACACTTCGAGAGACTGTACATCATGAGGCATAGTTTTCCCTCTCCTTTGTCTCCCTCTACCTGTTCTACTCATAATTACACCACATTACACTACTCCAGATGTGCTGCCTGTATGTTTTCATAGGGACGCACCAACATCACATTTCTTCATAAGCGGCTTCTATCGACCGATGGTGTCTGTGCAACATCCTCAACAGTGGTGGTTTTCGCATATGAACAGAGCCACATGCGACTAAAATATTAGTTTTTTATGAAATGGCACATAAAAAAGGCTGATATCGGCCATTCACACCTTTGACCCATATGACATACTTTGTCAGATAGTTAATACCGATACAGCTAAGACATATTTTGTCTGAGAGTCAACACCGATATGAAACATTTTGTCCGATAGTCATATGATACAGTAATGACATATTTTGTCTGAGAGTCAACACCGATATGACACATTTTGTCCGATAGCCATATGATACAGTAATGACATATTTTGGTCGACAACACACATTTTCCCCCCACACATTGAGTGGACCAATCAGGTTGGGAGCGGGGGGGGGGGGGGGGGGGGGGGGGGGGGTCTTCCAATTACATAAACCCTATTGTAAGCTTTGAGCCAAACATGTAATCCCCAATGTCTGGTCGTACAGCTTAAGCCACATAGAGATGCACTTAAACATTGTAAACAATTGACATTGTAAAAGAACCGGCCGGGCGAATGCGCTGCCACAAAGTCAGATCGCTGGACGCTACGCTAAAATATTGTGCGGGACAAATTAGCTCTCTTTGAACATTAGTGGGGACACGTCCCCCCCTCCGGGTGGTGTCTGACCTTCTTGAGGGCGAAGGAGGCGGTCTGTCCGCCGCGGACCTCGCGGACAGGCATGCGCTTGCGGTGGATGGACTTGACGGCGATGGGGATGAAGGTGCCCAGGGGGTCCGGGCCCAGCAGCAGGGTGTCGTTGAGGCGGATCAGACCCCGTAACGTGGTGCCGGACACCACCGTGCCCACGCCCTGAGAGAGAGAGGGAGGGGGAGAGAGAGGGGAGGGTGGGAGGGGGCAGACAGTCCGGTGGAGAGAGGGGAGAAAGGGTGGGAGAGAGAGAAAGAAAGAGACGGAAAGAGACAGAAAAACATCACTACTATATCCACTACTCCTCTATCTCTGGAGGCCGTTGTCACGGAAACGTCCACGGGGGTCAGTGGGTCAGCCAATGAATCCGTGCATCGATCCGTCTAAATCGTGTGATAGGTCAGCTGCTCAGGTCTGGTTTACACCCTGCTAGAGAATCATTAGCCGGTCAGTGCAGAGCTCTGCTGTGTTATAGAGTCATATACGTGTTGTTGTCGTTTCACTACCATAAGGTGCAATTAGGTGTGTGCGTGTGTGATCCTACCAGTACAGAGTAGGTGTGTGTTGCGTCCTACCGGTACAGAGTAGGTGTGTGTTGCGTCCTACCGGTACACAGTAGGTGTGTGTTGCGTCCTACCGGTACAGAGTAGGTGTCGTCTATCTGGAACTCTGCGGGCTCATCTTCACTGTAGGACGTCCTGCAGGACAGCAGGTTGAGGAACATCTTCAGCAGCTCCATGTTCTCCCCCGTCACGTTGGAGATCTGGAAGATGGGGCACATCCTGCACGGAGGAAAGATGGGGAGGAGGATGAGGAGGATGTGTGGACATTGTGATCGCAATTATTCATTTTGATTAACAGATTATTGATTCTATTCACATTCTGGATTTATTTATGTTTTTATCGTTTTTGTGTTGTTGTTTTTTTTAATAAATGAATTGCGACCATTCAAACGATTAGCTAATTGCACACGATTTTCAATTAATATGCAATTTATTGTGCAACCTTATCTGGAATTCAGATTTTATTTATTGTTATTTTTAGACTCTTGTTGTGTTGTTTCTGTATTTATTTCCGTTTTGCATTAAAAGCAATGTCAATAAAGTTTGATGTTTTGACTCGTTTTTTCTGTTTCTCTCAACTGTCCTCCCAGTTCCTTTCTCCCATCTCTATATATCACACTTTCTACCTCCTCCACTATCCTACCTCCTCTCCCTCGCCTACCTTTCCCCGTCTTTCTCTCTCTCCCATCTTTCTATCCGTCTCTCTCCTACTCCTCTCTCTACCGCCCCCTCTCTCCCACCTCCCTCTCTCACTCACCCCCCACGTCCCTCCTTCTCTCCCTCTCTCTCCCCCTCTCTCTCACCTCTCAGAGCTGAAGTTGGATGCGGTGACGATGACATCGTCTTTGTTCTGGACCAGCACTGGGATTTTCCTGCAGCCAGGCGACTTCAGTAGTCTCTGTAATAACTTTAGCGTCTCTGGAACAAACAAACAAACACACACACACACACACACCAACATTAAAGCACACAATCAGGGTATATGTTTGAGATGCGCCACCTTAATATAATAAAATTGTTTAGCTTTGTGCTAAACTTTAGCTAAGGTTGTGGGTATTTCCTCATTTTGATCAACAAACTATACCATAAGATAGTTTATATAGCATTAAAAAACATTTAAAACCGAGGAAAAACATCTTGTTGCTGGACTACCTGGTTAGATAACAATATTTTGTTGTATTGCATTTGGTTGAATTAAAGATGAATCCAATCTAATCTAACATCAAGGTATGATGGTATGAATTTGGTTTGTGTTAGGCCTCGTTCACACGTACACAGGTATTTCTGAAAATGTCTGAAAATCCTGTCCACACCAACGGTGTTATAGAAAATATATTTGTCCACAAGAGAGTGCAAATACCAGGGCAGTAGAGAAGTGAATAATGAGTTCATTGGCTAGTCGGTGTTAAGTGAATAAGTAGTGTGAACGGGTCGGTTGGTGTTGTGGCCAGGTGTACCTTGGAGGATGTTGGCGGGGCACATGTCTATCTTGGTGACCACCACGAACACCGGCACGTTGAGAGCGAGCGCCAGGCCCAGGTGCTCCTTGGTCATCCCCACGATACCTGCATTACTACCCACCTGGGAGGGGGAATAAAATAAATAAAATGAATAAAATATACTACCACTACACTGCCAGACCGCAATAGAAAACAATGGACTCAGAACATCCTGAACTTGGGCTGGGCCATATGGAAACATTTATTATCCTGATAATTATGGGAAATTTTACACAATATCGATAAACTTATGAATTAAAAATATATTTGATCATTTTAAGGACATATCTTCTCATCGTAATTCATTCATACTTGAAGTATCGCCCAGCCCTATCCTGAGCAATATAACTTGAGATTGCGTCGATGACGTCATGATCGCCCTTACCTGGCTACTGAGCCCAGCCTAGTGTCTAGACAGGCGGTCTGGAAACGCCCAGCCCAGCTCTGGAGCTGACGCTGACAGTTATCATGGACATGATGTGGTCTTGATGACAATTTAGATGTACACCTAAAGTCAAAGGTTGGGAACCACTGGTACAGAGCACACAAACAAAGCTCCCTCTCTCTCCCTCCAGTGCTCACCATCAGCATGCAGAAGTCGGGTAAGTGTCCCGTCATGCCGAACACGGTGGTCTTCAGGTACTTCTCGTGGCCCGCCAGGTCGATGAAGGTGATCACCTTGGAGGACCTCTCGCAGATCTTGGTCCAGTCCAGACTGCCCCCGTGGCTGTCGGGCTTGTTCACCACCTGGAACACGGCCAGAAACATTCACAAACAGTCAGTGTCTCCTGACAGAGTGTGTGTGTGTGTGTGTGTGTTCTGCTCTGCCTGGTTCTGTGTTCAACACCCCTACCCCTGTCCCTCATATCTTCTACTCTGCCTGGTTCTGTGTTCAAGACCCCTACCTCTCCCTCCTGGTCGAAGCCCAGGATATCGTTTCCCACGCTGCTGGTCCTGCCGCTCTCCATCTCGTGTTTGTGTCTGAAGAGCTTCTGGCGGGCGAAGCCGCGGCCATTGTCCAGCTCCCCGTGCGTCAGCACCCCCAGCAGGGTGCTCTTGCCCGCGTCCACGTTGCCCACCACCGCCACCCTGTGGACAGGGACGAGAGACAAAGAGAGGGACAGAGAGTGACACACAGAGAGACAGGGACAAGAGACACAGAGGCAGGGACGAAAGACACAAAGAGAGGCAGGGACGAGAGACACGGCGAGAGAGACAGGGAGGGACAGAGAGGGACACAGAGAGGCCCGGGACGAGAGACACAGAGAGGCAGGTACGAGAGAAACAGAGAGAGGCAGGGACAAGAGAGGGATGAGAGACACAGAGGGACAGGAATGAGACACAAAGAGAGACAGGGATGAGAGACACAGAGAGAGGGACAGGGTCGAGACACAGAGAGGGGCCGAAAGACACACAGAGAGGCAGGGATGAGAGACACAGAGAGGCAGGGACAAGAGACACAGAGAGCGGTAGGGACAAGAGACACGGAGGCAGGGACAAGAGACACAGAGGGACAGGGATGAGAGACAGAGAGATGTAGGGATGAGAGACACAGAGAGGCAGAGCGAGAGTGAGAGAGGGGCAAAATTAGGTACTAGTGGGAGAATAATGTTGTCGTATAACTGGTCGCTTGACAACTAAGACAGTTGCATTCGGGCCTCGACTATGAAAAGATAAACGTACCGGACTTCAAGGAAGTCCAGCTCGCCGACTCGCCGCCGTATGAGGTAGTCGCGGATCTTGCCGCCGGCTTCCATGCGCTCCCGCAGGAAGATGAGGTCGGCCTCGATCTGCTCGCACAGTGACTTCACCGTGGCGGCCGACGCCTCCATGTCCTTCTCATTCAGACCGTAGTCACCACCGTCTGGGAGAGAGGGGAGAAGAGAGAGAGACAGAGAGACAGAGAGAGAGAGAGATGTTACATCACACGTTATGATGCACATCTTATCCAAAACAGGCCTACTGGTGATTGACGTGTAAAGTCCAATTTATTTGTATAGCACTTAATCACACTTATGGTCTCAAGGGACTTCACAGGCCCACATTACACTACATCCCGCTAACCCCTAATCCCTCTTGAAGGGATTGAAGGAAAAACTCCCCCGAGCCCCAGAGGGAAGAAACCTTGAGAAGGAACACAGAGAAGTAATCCCTCCTTCCAGGGACGGTGAGGAAGGCAAATGGCTGCCAAATGGGCAGACATGATGGTAACATAAATAAGCAAAGCAAAGGTTAAGTAAGTAGAAAACAGCAGGATGTAATAGATGTCTAGTGGTGGTGTGTGCCTGTTGGTCTCCCAACTTTCATGCTTGTCATTTCATCTGTGTATGTATTGGGTTTCCTTTTTTTAATTTTTTTTAAATTAATTATTTTTAGGTATTAATAAAGTTTAACGAGGTCGCCACCATCTGGTCCAAGAGGGATGGGGGAGACAAAGAGCGTGTTGGACTAACAAGCGAGGGATGAGGTTATTCAAAAGAGACTGACAGTGTGAATTATAATTATGATTATTATTACCATTAAGCCTTTACCCAGAGATTTACAGCTACTTTTTTTTCACACAATACCGAGAAGGCAGTGGTTAGGGGGCGTCTAGCTGACTGTACAAACTACTTCCATTCAAACAGTCATGCTTGTGGTCGATGTCAGGTTTGTATGTGGTGGCATCTAGTTTTCCCTTTTACAGATTAATAATGAAATTAATCTATTGTGGTGTGTTTGCAAATATTTGCCCACTGTGGAACAGCAAGTCATTCACGTACCAGTGGTTACCCGTGCTGGTGTGAGAGCATAAGGCCAGCACAGCACCAGTGTGCTTATCTGTCCGACCAGGCCCTCAACGATAATTTTCAACTAGGTCAGCATCTAAAGTCGGCAATCTGTTATCTACAGCCAAGTCCATTGTGAACACACCATCAGTTTTCTCTGTGTAACTTCCATTTTGCCTTAAAACTACTATTTTTTATATAAGTTAACGACTGCCCATTTGGCACCTACAACATCCGTTGCTGGATGGAGAGGGATTTAGTCTTTCTTAAGGTTTCGCCCTCTCCTTT
This sequence comes from Merluccius polli, assembly GCA_030340625.1. Taxonomy (NCBI): domain Eukaryota; kingdom Metazoa; phylum Chordata; class Actinopteri; order Gadiformes; family Merlucciidae; genus Merluccius; species Merluccius polli. The sequence continues at coordinate 84,887 of JAOPHQ010000585.1, forward strand.
CCAGACTGGATGATGTGGGGCGTTAAGGGCCGAGGGGTCAGGGGTTTGGTTGTCTGACTCTGAAGTGTGCCTATGTGAACTCAAGTCCTTAGAGACTAACTGTGGTAATGATCCGTACAAGTAAACTTCCACCCGCCGAGCGATAACAGTCACTGCGTGGAGGACTGCAACCAGAGACTTTATTTAAATGTAACCTTTGACCCCAGCCACGGCACGCTACGGTCAGACAAGCTGCTGAGCAGGGCAGAAAAAAGCCCCAGCTGCCAACAAAGGCCCTGGGGTGGGGGTGTCCCCGTGAAACAGGTCAGGCTCCATAGTTTTTCAGATGGACACTAAAAAGCAGACAAATAGACTGTGGCTGAGTCATGTGAACTCTTGACTAATGAGGGATGTACTTTTAGTGTGTCAGACAAACAGACTAAACAGACTCTTTAGAGGCCTTAGGCCCAAAGCACACGGCTGTTTTGGGGGCAGACGCCAATTTTACACGCCCAAAAAAGACTTGAGTCCAATCCAAAGCAAGCGTTAAAATCCTGCCCGGCTACATTTGCGCTGCGTGTGCTTTTGTCCGTTCAAAACAATATGATTCCATTCCTTTTTTGGGGTCGCGCTACAAATATGAAGCCAAATTCCCGCTCTGTGTGCTTTGGGCTTTTGTGTTCGGGTTACTGTAGTGTAATGTGGGCCTGTAAAGCCCTATTGAGACAGGAACCGTTATTGAGGATGATACAAATGAAGTTGACTTGACTAGAATTGACACGACATGTACATTAACCTTAAACCTGAAATAATGTACAAATTCATGTGTGAGTCAGAGGCCAAAAAAATAAATAAATACATCAACATTTGTTTGCTGCAGATTCTGAGCAAGGTTTGACTATGGAGCTGCTGAGGTCATGTGACGTTTGTTTACGTTTCCATACTCAAGGGGGGGGGGGGGGGGGGGGGCGTGACCTGTTCGCGCAAAGTTGCTGTGCATCGTATACAACGTTGATGCGTAACGTTACGATGGTGGATTTGTGCGAGCAACGTGTTTGTGCGATCAGAAACACGTTGGAGGAGAAATTAAAGAGAAGCAGGGAGCGTTTCGAGGCAGAAAGGTGCGCAGACTTGAGACGCCGGAGACAGACGCTCAGTTCTTCTTCAATTCGCGCTGGTCACCCTTTTTTCAGACGTTGATTCGGCTAACAGGAACAGGCAGTGTAAAAGGAACAGGCAGTGTAAAAGGAACAGGCAGTGTATGGGTGGATAAATGTCTTTAAGGAGGCAGGTAGGGGTAATGGCTCAAGGACGCCTACAGGTAGACTGCAGACATTGTGTTTCGAACCCAGAACCTTTTGACTGGGAGTCAAACACCCTAGCCACACTACGAGACTATCCTGCCCCCCTGGCACAGGACAGTCCTGCAGGTCGAAGGTCACGTCCTCACCTGAACCCATCCCCACCACGTAGATGGTCTCTCCGCATCCCTCGTCCATCCGCTCCCTGAGTTGGCGTAGTAACGAGTCATACTGGTCCCCCGACGGACTGACCAGGACTAACTGAAACAGCAACACGAAAGGAGAAGACTTACAAATAACAATGCACATGAAAACATACGAACAAACCACGAAAATCGCCAAAAAAAACCCCACAAAACAATGGTCGTCAAGCAAGTTGTTGTGGGTTGTTGTCGTTGTTGACTAAAAGGTGAGGTCGACAACGAAAGGGCACATGGTGGACAGGTGACAGGTGGACAGGTTGCAGGTGGACATGTGACAGGTGACAGGTGGACAGTGGACATGTGACAGGTGGACAGGTGAGGCAGCGCCGGGCTGCCGGACCACACAGCAGCCAACAGCAGCACATACGTGTCACTTCTTGCTCTTTTGCAGACACTGCGAAACGCAACGTGTCCACATGCATCCTCCACGCAATGCATTTCCAACCCCACTGCAGTGCATTCACACACACACACACACACACACACACACACACACACACACACACACACACACACACACACACCAGATTTAAAAACACAGCGGCCTACCTTACTGCTGAAATTCAAGTGATCCCCGGTCTCGCCGTTGGTCCCCTCGCCGTCCTCGAAGCCCTCTCCGTCGGGCGGCTCGTCCCCAAACCCCGGGTCCGGGGCGAACATGCAGGCGGGCACTATGGACTCCGCCGGCACGGCGACCGGGTCCACTGCTAGTTCCTTCGCCGTCAACGACGCCATTTCCCCCCCCCCCACCCCCCGAAACCTTGAGGGTGTAACAACAACAAAAACACGCAGGAAAAGAAATGAAACGGGAAAACCAACAGGCGAAAAAAAAAAACTGCCCTCACCAACCGTTAGCACGCAGCCATTAGCCTCAAATGCTAACTAAACCAGCGGACCGCCTCGGCTTCACTCACAACGCACAGCGGGCTTATCTGGGAAATAACGCCGCGGTTGCCGTTAGCTGAGGTTTATTTTGGTGGCTGCTGCTGTTGTGGTTGTTTTTCCTGACTAATAAAGGTCATAATAACCGTTGCCATACCAGTGCGCGCAGGCTAACTTTAGTTGTTTGGTTGTGAGCGGACGACGTGTGTGCGTTGCGCGGAGGACACGCCCACCACAGAGCGGGGACGCGTGATTGGCTGCGGTCGGAGAAAAGGTCCAGCCCCTTTTCTTCATAAGCCCCGCTGGCTGCTGCTGTGGTGAGCACTCCCACACAGGCAGGCAGGCAGCCAGGCAGGGAGGATGCACACAGCAGTGTGTGTATTTGTGTGTGTGTGTGTGTGTGTGTGTGTGTGTGTGTGTGTGTGTGTGTGTGTGTGTGTGTGTTTTGTGTGTGTGTGTGTGTGTGTGTGTGTGTGTGTGTGTGTGTGTGTGTGTGTCAGTCATCACTGCACGTCAGGCAATATGGAGCTACTTGCACTGAGTCCCTCAGCATCAGGACACTGTAGACTAGTTGCTACATCACATATCCCCATAATATATCACAGGGTAATATACTGTATATCACAGGGTTTCAGAGACGTTGTTGGACACATACTGTAAAACAGTTCAACCTCAGCTGTACTTTTACTGTTGTGTATATAAGCAACATTTCTGTGTATTTGTTGTAGTTGTGTCGTTGTGTTGTTTTATTCCTATTTTTCAACATTTTCAGTATCTTAATTATTGCCTACTTTCTGCTGGGACACCCTGAATGTCCCCTCTGGGATTAATAAAGCACTATTTTATCTTATCTTATTTTATTCCAATGTAATATTTTACTTCACTAAATGTTTATTACACTTGCAAAAGTACTGTTGTTTTGTTTCACTAAAACTTTGTATATTTTTGTACATTCATTATAATAATAGTTCAATTTTGACACTGCTGAAGAGGAAACTATTAAGCTATTAATAAACTATTAACCAAACCTGGCTTAGTAACTGGTTAGAAACAGGTTTATGCATGAATATGTTTTAGTGTGTATTTTCTGTTATACATTTACTGGTTGTTCTCCTTATTTCTTTTATTCATCATATTCACTCATCCTTTACATAAAGGATGTTTCTGTTTTAGGAGAAGAACACAGATGAGTTCTTCCACAACAGAGACATACAGATAACCCTGAAGGCCAACAGTGTACCCAGAAGCTCTTTCCTGTGGCCTTGGAAATGCTTGTGTACGTCATTGTGAGAGTTTGTCTTTGATCGTAAATCTAAAATGTTATCTGCTAGCTGGGAGTACAGCTTCGGTCTTCAGAAACGAGCCAATTATGGCATAGCTCACCTTTTAAGAAGTGTGTGTATTAGAGAGAGCAGTTCAGACTCGGACCCCATTGGGGGTTCGAGAGGTTTCGGACAATTCAATGCATTGAATGACTTCCCGCTTGTGTTCTCTGTTAAATAAAAAGTTATTTACTCCGACACTTGTGAGAGCGGACCTCCATCATTTCATCATCCACAGACCAGCATTCTGGCAGCCGAGAAGAATACACCACAATGTCTTCCACCTTTCAATACTTATATTGAAAGTATATTACATTCAACGTTTACTTAATTTGCAAGGGAGTTTTTTTTTTAGGTTTCCCTTCTATCAGTCACAAATACTTTAGTAAATGAAATGAAAAAAAAAACTGAAGTACAGACAAAAGGGAACACAGAATTAGGGGAAAATATTTGTATATGTCTATATTTTTTCAACTCAACACATATGACATCTGCCAGCAGGTTTATAATTGACATCCTGTGGCGGTGCCCTAAGGTCCTGGGAGGCTCCCAGCTGTCCTGATTGGCTGTTCATTGGACTTCCTTAGCTTGCTTCCCCCTTGACTGCACCACATAAGACAACTCACCTGCGCTCAGTCTCTTCCTCTCTGGATCGCCCACTGAAGACAGCAAACATGGTGAGTATTTTACACATCTTTACACATACATAGTGTGTACAAATCAATGTATAGACTTGTACTTGTAGATTTTGTAGAATTTTAATAATTTCACACATAGGAAATATTGTTATCTTGCCAAGAGTCATTTTTGCTTGCGGTGTCATTTATATTTATAGCCTTTAATCAGAAAAAGAGCTATTGGCAGTAAGGTAGCAGTTAATATGTCTTCAGTTATTTCATTGTTTATTTCATATCAGGGCTTTTTAAAGCTTTGTAGGTGAACACATCGCACCATGTCCGATATATTGTGATGGAAATACAGTGCCTGGTCCATAGAGGTGAATGGCATTATAACATATGCACAACTGACTGTGTCCGCCGTCTTATCTCCTCGTGTTGCTCCTTGAAGTGCGGGTCCAAACGTCTGCGTGGTAGGCCTACTACAGATATGACCCTTGAACCCTACCACAGAATTATTTTACTTTCAGGCTCTTTTACTATTGGTCACCACAGATTTTAATATTTGTTTCTCATGTCAGAAATAGTTGCCATTAACCATTATCCTCGCTGAAAGTCTGCATAAAGAAAGAAAATCTATGGATCAGTGAGTGAAAACTCAGAAATAAATAGATAAAATATCATTGACCTGGGTGATCGGTATGAGAAGAAGAGGGGTGAAAGAAAAGGGATGTTTTCAACATCCCTTTTTGAAATCCCCGAATGAATGAAAGCATTGTTCTGTGCGGTGTGTGTGTAAATGATAAACCAAGCATTGTTAAGAGCTGTTTGAGCGAAGTGCAGGGAAGTAGGCAGCATTTTGAGGTAGGCTATAGCCCAGCTGTTGCTGGTGTGCGGCCAGGGCCTGGCGATCATCTACCCCAGATAAGAAGGAGCAGAGAGCGGGGAATAAATGGCAGTTTATCGATTAGAGGAGTGGAAGCGATGGACAGAGAGAGTTTGGACGTCACAAAGTCCTTTGTGTTCAATCAACACAGCATAAAGATACCATGACGAACATATGCTACTATCTATATAGGCACACGCGTGCATGTGTCGCACACGCGCATGCACACACACACACACACACACACACACACACACATTTTATTGTTTTACTGTCTTCTCGTGATGACCATGTCTCAACCATCAAACACAGGAGCTTCCTGTTTCATGACGCTTTACAGCCCTTGGTATACAGTACACTTCCCCCCCACCCCCCTCTCCTAAAGGTTATATTTAAAATTCCCTAGTTAACAAAAGGTCTTTAAAGGGGCAGTGAACCCAAAACGTTTCTGTTTTTTAAACATGACACACATTATCATCATTTAGAAAAAAGAAACCGGTGTCAAATCCTGTCAAATCCTATGTTTTTGCCGGTCTCTGCCAACCAGTTGGTGAACGCTGTACTCTGCTCCCAGCTCAGGTCGCGTCCTGTCATCCCCAAGGTTACAACCCACGGCAACTTTGTGCAACTTTTTTTGTTTTGTTTTTGTATGAGCGATGTAATAAGCGGCCGTGAAAACATCAGCAAGAACAAAGAAGATTTTGGGTTCACTGCCCCTTTAAATTTTGAAGATACAGTAACCTCAGACCTCAGGCGTAGGCCTAAGTGACCTTGTTCAAGTCCTTGTTGTCTCCTCCAGTGTATTACAGCTCCAAAACAGCATTGTCAAAAGAACACACACACACACGTTGAAATGATTTATGAGCATAGAATATGAATTAAAAGGACATTTCTTGTCACCCGTCCTTTCAGAAAGTCTCCAACATGTCCTTCAAGGAGGGGGCGGAGTTTAAGATCCGGGTGAAGCCAAAGGACGACGGAAACTCGTGAGTGAGGGTGAAGTCACGATATAAATAAATGAATGAACTATGTTTTCATATTATTCATATTTATATTATAGGCTACTAATAATAACAAATATTAGGAGCCTAATAGGCTCAAGGATACTTCTATTTTGTATTAGGCCTCCGTGTTATTAAATAAAACACACTTGGCCTGACATTTTTCACCATGATAAGCCTATTTGTACCGCAACGCTGTGGCACATGCCCCGTTCACCATGAGGTTATCGAGCAGGCGACCGTCTGTCTGGCCGTGTCCCCATCGCTGTGTCTCTCCCACTCCCTGCGTAGTTTCGCCATCAACGTCGGTCACGATTCGGAAAACATCGCGCTGCACTTCAACCCGCGGTTCGAGGAGAACGCGATCGTCTGCAACTCCCTGTCCGGCGGCTGCTGGGGAGAGGAGCACCGCGAGGGATCGCTGCCCTTCACGCGCGGGGAGGAGTGCAAGGTGTGTGTGCAGTCAGTGTGTGTGTACAGTGTGTGTGTGCATTGTGTGTGTACGTCGTGTCCATATAGTAGGGAGACACTACACGGGGCTGGTATACTCGTTTAGTGGATCCTGTTATACAACCGGGCCGATCCAAGGTGTTTGTACTGGGAGTGGCCTGCGGGATATGGGCTGAGTGATACTCAGGTGGATCATAGTCCAGTAAACACGGCTGTCCATATGCACCCCAGATCCACCATCAGTCTATCTGTACAGTCATTACATGATATTATATGAGATGAGGGTTACATTTATGGGCTCATAAAATGTTCTGAGCGCTGGTCCAGGTGACACCTTTATCTGCCCGTTGTATTATGTGAAGACTTGGTGCTATTATTTCTTTGTTTGCTTCTTTCTTCCCTTCCTTTTTTTCTTCCTTTCCTTCCTTCCTTCCTCACCTCCCTCCCCCCCTCCCTCTGTGCCTTGTTCCCTTTGGTCCTTTGTTAATATTTTTTCTTTTTCTCATTCGCCAACCCCCCCCCCCCCCCCCCCCCCCCGCCTCTCCCCCTCCTTCCTCTCGCCTCTCCCCCTCCTTCCTCCTTTCCCCTTCCTCCCTCCCTCCCTCCCTCCTTCCCTCCCTCCCTCCTCAGTTCTACCTCTCCTTCAACATGGAGTATTTCTACATCAAGCTGCCGGACGGTTCCACCATGAGCTTCCCCAACCGCCTCGGAGACGTCAAGTATCAATTCTTCAGCATCAGCGGTGACGCCAGGATCGTCGGCATCAAGATCAAGTAGCGGCACACCCCTCTATCGCCCCCCAAGTTTCATTAATAAAGACTTTATATGTGTATTCCTGTCCTGAGGCGGTGTCTTACTGTCTCGTTACCAGAGGTAGCACACTATACACAGCAACTCACTATGGTACGAAACTGTGCAAATGGGAATAAATACCACTCTTATTCTTACTCTATTATTTATGCACGTTGGAGACCCGAGCTAATGCTATATAGACTAGAGCAGCACAGAGTAGAGAGGAGGATTTCTGAGTGTGGTGAGATGAGGTCCATATCTCTGCAGCGGTAATTTACAGGAGGACTCAAAGAGGCCTGACTCGAGACTGAGGAATGTACCACTAATCAACTACATTCCCTGGAAGAAGGTGATTGGAAGCGTGTGTGTGTGTGTGCACGCGTTCATGTGTGTGTGTGTGTGTGTGTGTGTGTGTGTGTGTGTGTGTGTGTGTGTGCATGTGTGTGTGTGCGAGTGGCCCTGTGTCAGTGGCCATGTGACCGAGTGTGTGTGTCAAGTCAAGTTTATTCGAAAAGCTCTTTTACATTTACTCCACTGCCCGAACCAAAAGGGTTTTACAGGCCGACATTCGTTATAGCGCTCCGACCCCCGAAGTCCTCACACAACAATGTTCACACGCAAAAAACACACAGGCATCACACACAACCTTTCGTTTGAGGTTTTGACTTGCAAGTCTGTGTTCATAAAAATAGAATCCACATCATATAATAAAGTAAATAAGTATTAGGAAGCTAATAACAATTAAAGTAAAAAAAAAAAAGCACCAGAGGTTCAACTAAATGACATTGAATCCACTATTTCCACTATCTGTGTCAACTCAGCTTATACAACACCGGTCTCAAATCCCTAATATGTTGTCTAATATGTACTTTACCTTAACCTTGCTGAAAGTTAGCAAGACTAAATCCAACTGACACACTTTCGGTAACTCACTTTGCGTTACATTATGCATATTATTATTATTATGATTATTATGATTATTATTATGATTATGATTATTATTATCAGTATTATTGTCAGTATTATTATCAGTATTTAGTCCTTTTGTAGATGCTTTTATCAATCAATTAATTAAGGAGCAGGTAGGGGGTTAAGGCAAGGGCAGCAAGGCCTTACAGATAACCTCTTGGTCATCATAATCCTGATTGGTTAATAATAATAATAATAATAACAACAATAATAACAATAATAATAATAATAATAATAATAATAATAATAATAATAATAATAATTAGCCATGCCAATTTGCATGCATATTAGTGTGGAACCCCTCAGTAAATTTTCAATTTCCAAGGGACGTCAATTGGATAGACCTACAGCCAATCAGAGCAACGAAACGTGTGACGGAAATTAAACTTTAACCAAATCCTGGCGGGAGTAAGGCAAACACATCTTTCTTATCAAGTGCAGTTGTTTGTTCTTAAATACACCGTCCAGTTTGTTTAATACTGTCGCCATGGCGGATTCACATCAGCGGCAGCCATCTTGGTTGTTTCCTCTGTACAGTCATTGTAAATCAAATCCGCCCCAGAGCAAATAAAACATGAGCTCGCAGATTTGTCCGGTTCCCATAGGCTAGAATAACCGGCCTCGCTGGGTCATTCGCAGGAGGCTCCTCGCAGGGCCACGCAGGGCGTGCTGGAGCCCGTGGCCGCCCCCTTCTGGGCCAGGTAGTCCTTGTAGTTGCGCGTCAGCAGGGTATACAGCAGCGGGTTGACGCAGCTGTTGCCGTACGTCAGGCACGTGACGAAGAAGTTGACGTAGTTGTGCGCCGCGGCCGACAGTGCCCTGAGGCTCTCGGGCGAGAAGAGCTTGACCAGCTGCCACACCCAGAAGGGCAGGAAGCAGGCCCAGTACGCCACCACGATGGAGAAGATCATGGTGGCCACCTTCTGCTTGAGGCCCCTCCTGCGCGCCGAGCGCCCGCCTCCGCCTCCGCCGCCGCCGCCGCTGCTGCTGCCCCCCCCCAGGCTGGCCTGCGCTGCCCAGTAGTGTCTGGCGAGGCCCGCGTACAGCGCCACCATCAGCAGCCCCGGCACCAGCACGCTGGTCAGGAACATGACGGTCAGGTACGCCTTGAAGGCCTCAGGCGTCCAGGTGGGGAAGCAGATCCGCTTGACGGCGCCGCCGGCGTTGGCCTTGCCGCCCTGGTGCTGCCGGATCATCACCATCATGGGCAGCGTGAGCACCACGGCCGCCACCCAGATGAAGGCGGCCGCCAGCTTGCGCCCGCGGGCCAGGGAGCGCCGGGCGCTGAAGGGGCGCGCCACGGCGCGGTAGCGCTCCAGCGTCATGGCGACCAGCACAAAGACGCTGGCGTGCATGGTGAGCAGGTCCAGGCTGAGCAGGACGCGGCAGCCCGCCTCGCCGAACAGCCAGTCGTGGGCGAAGTAGGTGCACACCACGAAGGGGATGGTGGACAGGTAGAGCAGGTCGGCCAGCGCCAGGTTCAGGATGTACACGTACATGGACCCCGTGCGCCGCAGCGCCGCCGAGCGCATGATGAACAGCGTGTAGGCGTTTCCCGCCACGCCCAGGGCGCACATGGTCAGCAGCGTGGCGCCCAGGAGCGACGTCACCCAAAGGCCTCCTCCGCCGCCGCCGCCAGACGAAGACCCAGAACCTCCCCCGGCCCCGCCCCCAGACCCCGGGCTCGGGATTAGACCCACCTGGGGGTTGGCGGTGGCGTTGGGGGTGCAGTTCATCGCGGGTCGGGCGTCATCGCTCGGACGGCGGATGTTCGGCTCCGACGACGACTAGAACCAGCTGCTCATCTTGAATCGCCTCTCGATGGACGACGGACACGCTTCAATGAAAGCACAGGAAAAACCTCCCGTCCGCTGCAGGCCTGATCCTCATACTGTCCATCAATCCATGGGTTATAGGGTGCGGTGCAGGTGGACACGCCAGGCAGCTGCCATTCAGAAACCGACCAGAAGAGGAAAAATAAATCCTGTTGAATTAAGATACGAGCATATCAGCCCTCCTTTAGTACGGGATTCATGGGATATTTAGTCACTGAGCGCTTAGGAGCGCATAGGAGATGAGTTAGCAAGGCAGAGCAGAGATCTGGAAGCAACAGTTGGGAGGTTCAGACGTCGCCAGTGCAAACAATGCCTCATCAGACTAAAAGAAAAAAAACTCAAACCAAAAACCCTCCTTTCTCCTTCTCTTTTCTGGAAATGTCTTCTTCTCCTTCTCCTTCTCCTTCACTGTCTGCTGGGGTGGAGATGGTGGCGGTGCTGTGATGTTACAGATCCCTGTACCTCCACCGTGTCCAAAACAAACCCAAATCAACCACAATCCCTTCCTCCGCAAGCCGCAGAACAGGAGGAGCTCACGGGGGAGCTACCGAAAACCATTCGAAAAGCGCAGACACACAAGCATCAGCGCCTTAGTCCGACTATCTCCGCAAACATCTAGAAACTTCTAGTGACCTCCGTTCGCAGGTCTCCTCTTGTCTGATGAAGTCTTTCTGTTATCTCTGTTCGCTGGAGGTCCGGTAATGTACAGTACATCTCATTTTCTTTCTTCCTCTCTCTCTCTCTCTCTCTCTCGCTCACTCTGTGTCTCTTCGTCCACCCCCTCCCTCTCTCTCCCCTATGTGAAAGCTAGCAGGACCCTACAGATTTACGAGGTATTTCTCTTGGCTCCTGAGGACCGCCTCCGATCACTAAGGTGTTGTTTTAGTCACCCTCTCACCATTGGCATTCAGTGTATACAATATCATATTACTTCGCTTGCATACACCATGTGTGTGGAAAACCATTTTACTATTGCTCTAATATTTGTGATTTAGCGAGCGCTTTTATCCAAAGGGACTTGCAGTGAGTGGATTTAGGTCATTAAGACGGAGCAGTTAGGGCTTAGGAGTCATCTCGCTCAAGGATGCGGACATTGAGTTTCAAACCTGGAACCCTTTGGCTGGGAGTGGAACAGCATAACACTATAATGCTCCCTCAATATCCTGCCCAATATCCTGGATTAGGGTTGGACTCCCACCCGGGCTAAGAATCAGGAATCGGTTGCTAAATGACCTGAATCTCAGCGCACTGGTCTCACTGGATGCATTCAAAGTCATTTTAAATGACTTGGAGGCAGGATAACCTGGATGGAGATGTTTGGACAGATCCACTCTGCCCCCATTTGATCCCTGATGTTGATGACTTGTGGCGAATACTTTGTGATATTTTATGAGTCTGTAATGTATTCTTTTATTTTCATGTGCCAGGACGCTCTTGTAAAAGAGATTTCTAATCTCAGTGAGACTTTTCCTGGTTAAATAAAAAAAAAGGCACTCATATAATATATACTCATATACAGGGGCGAGGCTAGCCCATTTTTAGGGGTGCTGAAGCACCCCTAAAAACAGGCTCAGCACCCCTAAAACTTGGGTAAGAAATGTTATTCTAAAAATGGTGTTTGTCTTTGACAGGGTTAAATAATGTCCAAAACATACTCCGTAGTTTGTGGTTTAAAATGTATATGTTATCTTCTCACCCCTCCTTCTCCTCTGCACCGCTCCGCAGCCCGACCGGCGTCCAGCGCCACTCACGCAGAGTGAGATCTGTTTAGTTGTACTGTTGTGAATCAACTAAGTAAGTGCTCCAAAGCTGTGTCTCACACTTCTTTCCTTTTACCGAGAGTTGTTCCGATTCCGATACCACAACGCCGGCTCTAGCTAAGTTGGCGGCCTAGGCAAGTTTGTCGACCGGGGGGGGGGGGGGGGGTGGTAGTGCGCGATTGTCAACGGGGGGGGGGGGGGGGGGGAGGGGGGGGGGGGGGGTGGTTAGTGCGCAATTGTCAATGGGGGTTGTCAATGGGGGGGGAGCGTGGTAGTGCGCGATTGTCAACGGGGGGGGGGGGGGGGTGGGGGGGCGTCGGACCTACGGGCGCCCAAGGGTGCCTCACGGCGCCCCCTGGATGTGCGGCGCCCTTAGCATTTGCCTATACCGCCTATGCCACGGGCCGGCCCTGCGATACCATATCGGTGAGTGCTGGAGTCCAGGCACCGTTTACCAGTTAGCTCTGTTAGCCCGGTTAGCTCCGTTAGCGCCATTAGCGCGGCTACAGTCAAACTGGAGTCCACGGGCGGTGCGTGATCGTAACACACCCCGGACCGACGACCGACGTGGGGGGGGGGGGGGGGTTGGGGTTATTTTTTATTTACAATACAATAAAAAAATATATATTTACAATAAAAAATTACAATTTACGTAATGTACGTAATTTACGTACTTTATTTACGTTATTTACGTAAGTTATTTACGTAATTTACGTAAGTTACATTATTTACGTAATTTGCGTAAGTTACGTTATTTACGTAACTTACGTAAGTTACGTAAATAACTTACGTAATTTGCGTAAGTTACGTTATTTACGTAAGTTACGTAAATAACTTACGTAATTAACTTAATAATTTGCGTAAATTACGTAAATAACGTAACTTACGCAAATTACGTAAGTTACACAATTAACGCAAATTATTAAGTTAATTACGTAAGTTATTTACGTAACTTACGTAACTTATGTAAATTACGTAAATAACTTACGTAATTAACTTAATAATTTGCGTAAATTGCGTAACTTACGCAATTTAAATTACGTAAATAACTTACGTAATTTGCGTAAGTTACGTAAATTACGCAAATTACGTAATTTACGCAATTTACGTAAATTACGTAAATAACGTAACTTACGTAATTTACGTAAATTACGTAACTTACGCAAATTACGTAAGTTATTTACGTAATTTACGTGTTATGTTATTTACGTAAATTACGTAAATAACTTACGTAATTTGCGTAAGTTACGTAAATTACCCAAATTACGCAAATAACTTACGTAAATTACGTAAATAAAGTACGTAAATTGTGTTCTTGAGAATAGAAAATGTTTGGAGTTTGAACACCATCTGCTTCCTCTGCAATAACATGCGTATCTCTCAATCAATATGTCAAATACATCGATTTCAGGTATACGAGGACATTTGTTACTCTGGCCCACTCCCAAGGAGTGCAAATACCCCTCATCATTTTAGGGTCTCTTTAATTGAGTTCTGATCAATAGTGGGCTCTGTGTTGTTGTAAGACCCTGTAGTTACAATAAGTCAATAGTAACGCATGACAAACGACAAGGAGAAAAACTGGAAAATTAAGAAGGAAAAACAAAGAACACGATGATGATGATGATGATGATGATGATGATGATGATGATGATGAAGCGCAATCCATACTTTAAAAGCACTAATTGGTAGCCTGGTTGGGAGAAATGAGCAGGAATGTTAAATAGGTTACCCCATTATCTAACCATAATGTTTACCTGTCTCCCTCTCTGTGTCTCGGTGGGGTGTGTGGTTAGTGTCCTAGACCTGGCTGAGCAGCAGAGGGTCAAGAGGGTCAAGATCCACAGTAAACATTTTGATAAATATACAGAATACATCTAATATACGCATGCCTTGTCTTATATTATATTTCATAAAATGGAAACATGAAGCCCTGCCAGTGGTGCAGCGTTTGGACCAGAGTGAAAACAAACGAAACGACACATCACTGTATACCACCAGTATGTGTGAAAACACTCACTGTGGCTTTTTAAATTAATTGTTATTTATTCATAGATTTATATCTGTTATTTTTCAGTTGTCTGACTATCAAACCAGACAATAAAATAAAGTTGAATGTTTTTCTTTTGCTGTATTCATTCATGTTTTACAGAGGATTTAACCTGAACCAGGCTTTGCAACAATAATAATCACATCACATTCATGGGGGGTATATACTAACTCCTAGCGTTACTCTGTGTGTGTGTGTGTGTGTGTGTGTGTGTGTGTGTGTGTGTGTGTGTGTGTGTGTGTGTGTGTGTGTGTGTGTGAATGATAGTTATTTTTCAATAGACATATTTTTTGTTTTTGTGTGAAAAAAGGGTGGGTGGTGGCAGTGGGGCTCATTGGGTGCTCAGCAGCCCTAAAGCTCTGACCCTAGAATCGCCCCTGCTCATATATAAAAGACACTTTGGGTAGCAGTCCTCCAAATAGAAATACAAACCATGTGCTCCGATTCCAATGGCTCTGCACCATTGTTTTTACTAACTAACACAAGGATATCTACTGTAGTAGGGGATAGCTACTGAAATTGAGATTGTTTTGGTTGTTCTCAGCCTCACTCGTAAGTCTCTTTGGACAGTGTCTGCTAAATGACTAAATGCAAATGGCAGACATAATACATACCAGTCAACCCTCACATTTGTCCTTTCAATCTCCCATATTTTTAACCTTTCTTGTAAAAGATATAAACCATTTAATAACCACCTAATTGTAGTCACTTAATGTAGGAACTAGTTTCATTCTCTGTGTCTACCCTTATCTAAATGTAAGGGGTATGTGGGACGGCTTGGGGCGGGACGCCGGAAAATGTCCCAATGACCAAATGAATCTGAATGAGGAAATTCTACAGTCTTATAGGAATTACAAAGAAAAAGGGCCATAACTGAAATGCCATATAGATAGTTTTATTAAAAATGATATTGGAAAGACACAAAACAGTTAGCAAGAATGTGGATTTAAAATCCCTGAAAAGGGTTTAAAACACTTGGCACGTTCATTTGAGATGTCATATTTCTGATTTTCCACCAGAAGGTGATGCTGTTGGACCAACTATACTTTATCTGCCTCAAGAAAGTTCATATTTTCATACAATTTATAATACCCCCGAAATATCCACCATAACTAGTGTGGCTACAATACATGGATTAAAAAAAACAACTAAAACATCAACTTTAAAATAAAAATGAAAATGATAAAAATTAAATGATATATCACACACCGAATTCACATTTAACTTGCATACAAAATTCATCGGTAGTGTAGTGTCTGTAGACACCGCCCCACATTCGCCGTAACCTTTAGATGTGTGGTTCCCAACCAGGGGGACACGTACCCCGCAGGGCACCTGAGCAGGCTCCAGGGGACATTCATATTTGTTGAATTTGTTAAATATTCTACATGTTGAATGTTGCTGATCAATTAAATCCAGCAATAGAAAAGTACCCCTCAGCATCTTCCATTTTAAACGCCTCTAGGCCACTACAATATGAATCAAGATGCTAAGTGATAACAGTATAACCTCCAAGTCCAAAAGGAAAAGGTTTCTTGCCTAGCGGTGTGGATGAAGACCTGCGCCGTGCTGCTGGGGCTGCGGGGGTACAGGAGACTAAAAGGTTGGGGAACACTCGGTTGGACTCGAGAGGACACAGACACGACATGACAACTAAAACAAGGTGTAGGAGCGACGGAGGACGACCCATGGCCCGGTGTAGCGTTTCTGCTGCTGTTGCTCTGAGAGATGGTTACCTGGTCGTCACCCTGCGTCTTATACTTGGAACCTAGCAACAGACCTAGCAACGATGCCGCCCTGGTGATTAGATGATGTCACTCTCGTCTGAGTTAGCGTTGGTGATGAAGCGGTGGCTGTGGATCGGTCGGCCGCATCCATCAGTGTCTGTGCTTGAACAGCGCCTCCACTGAAACGAAAAAGCACACAAGAGTTCGAAGGTCACATTCGTGGTCTCGGCTTCCTGTGTGGTGGGTGACGACGCCGGTGGCTGTAGCTAGCGTCCGGCTACCAGCTAGCAATCAGCTAACAGCTAACACCCAACTACCAGCTAGCACCCAGCTACCATTTAACAATCAGCTAACCGCTAGCGCCCAGCTACCAGCTAGCACAACCTCAAACCACAAAAATGCATAAACAAACAAATAACCAAAATAAATAATCAAAATAACCCAAAAACCAAATAAACAAAAACAGAAACAAATATGCAAATACACAGACAAACCAATATACTGTATAAGTATATAATAAAAAATAAACAAACAAATAAATAAAAACAATAAATAATAATGAAAGGAGTGGAGTTCCTACTGGTGTACTCCTGGGGCGACATGGTGGTGTTCAGCACCGTGGCGAAGTGCTGCAGCCAGTCCTGCTGATCGCTCTCCGTCTCGCAGGTGAACAGGAAGCAGCGATCCGGCGTTACTATGGTGATGCCGTGTTGCCAGGCGCCGTTACAGTGGGCGGTGGCGGGCAGGCCGGCCGTGGCGCTGTAACCGTGGTCCTTGTTGCCGAGGAACACCTCGCCCTTGGCGAAGGCGTCCTGAGGGGGAGGTTAAAGGTCATGTTTAGGTTTTTTTTTCAACTTTGTATTTCCTGTGAGGGGAGCTCTAGATGTAGTTGCCAGCAGGGTGTGGGTGCACGCCCACAAAGCAAACAAAACATTTGTTAATATATGTTAACAATGTTAATGTTGTATGTTAAGAGGACATTAAATTGAATCAGTTCCTCGATGTTCCTTAAATGTTTTAATGTGACTTTTTATTACAATATTTGTATAGTATCGCCATTGTAAAGTGTCTGTGGGTGTCAAGAGAAGCTCTATATAAATGAATGTGTGTGTGTGTGTGTCCTACCAGGGGATCCTTGAAGTACATGAGCCTCCTATGGTCCAGGGTGAACCAGCGCTTCTTAAAGCCTTCTGTTTGCTGGATGGAGCGAGAGAGAGGGAGAGGGAGACAGACAGACAGACAGACAGACAGACAGATGTTGTAGTGTTGCACCATAGCAGCATGAATACTCTAAAGCCTAAATGACACTTCTGCATCGAATAGCTGCTGTAGGGGGTCTCTACACCCTGGGTCTCTACATCCTGGGTCTCTACATCCTGGGTCTCTACATCCTGGGTCTCTACATCCTGGGTCTCTACACCCTGGGTCTCTACACCCTGGGTCTCTACATCCTGGGTCTCTACACCCTGGGTCTCTACATCCTGGGTCTCTACACCCTGGGTCTCTACATCCTGGGTCTCTACACCCTGGGTCTCTACATCCTGGGTCTCTACATCCTGGGTCTCTACATCCTGGGTCTCTACATCCTGGGTCTCTACATCCTGGGTCTCTACACCCTGGGTCTCTACACCCTGGGTCTCTACATCCTGGGTCTCTACACTGTGGGTCTCTCTACATCGTGTGTCTCTAGATCATTGGTGTCATATCGGCCAGATAGAGAGAGATGCATAAATAGAGAGTGATATGAAGTGTGATGGACAGAGAGTGATATAAAGTGTGATAGACAGAGAGACTGATAGAGAGAAAGATTTAGGCAGAGCTGCTCAGCTGTCAGCAGCCCTGACAGAGAGATTTGACAGCTAAAGGTCTTTTCACACCACCGCACCGTGGCAACCGCCTGTAAGAGCGTCCCCAACACAGAAGGGTTTCGGTAAAAACCATAGCATTGGTACATCTCTCTCTCTCTCTCTCTCTCTCTCTCTCTCTCTCTCACCGCTCTGACCTGTGTGCCCTTCTATTTGATTGGCGGTTGAACTTTGGGCGGCAGAGCAAAATCTGTTTACGTGTGCGGCAACCGCTTCGTACCCCTACCACCGTCACCGAAACGGCTTCCTCTCTGCCGCCGCCCCCCCCAGGTCACAGAGGAAGGAGGATAAGCCACACATGGCATGCTAACAAAATAAAAGCGTTGATGTGTACATCTTATTACGTGTGTGTGTGTGTGTGTGTGTGTGTGTTCTTACCTTGGGTCCGGTCTTCTCCATGTAGCCCTCCTTCAGGAAGTTGCGTGTGAGTTTGGGCATCAGCTAAAGAACAACAAACACACACTTAGGTTCTGAAACCTCCAATGGTATCTCTGGATGGTGTGTATGTGTGTGTGTGTGTCTCTGGATGGTGTGCATGTGTGTGTGTATGTGTGTCTGTGGATGGTGTGCATGTATGTATGTGTGTGTGTGTGTGTGTATGTATCTCTGGATGGTGTGAATGTGTGTGTGTAAATTATGATTTGCTTTTTGTTTTCTTGTTTTTTATTTAAAAAGTGTCTGTGTATGTCTGGATGGCGTATGTGTTTATGGGGGTGTGTGCATGACTGTTTGGTGTGCATGTGTGTGTGTGTGTCTATGAGGTGTGTGTACATCTGCATGTGCGTTTGTCTGCATGGTGTGTGTGTGTGTGTGTGTGCGTACGTGTGTCTGCATGGTGCGTGTGGTGAGTGTGTGTTTGTCTGCATGGTGTGTGTGTGTGTGTGTGTGTGTGTGCGGGCGTGTGTGTCTGCATGGTGTGTGTGTGTGTGCGCGCGCGCGCGCGCGCGTGTGTCTGCATGGTGTGCGTGTGTGTGTGCGCGTGTGTCTGCATGGTGTGTGTGTCTGCATGGTTGTGTGTGTGTGTGTCTGCATGGTGTGTGTGTGTGTGTCTGCATGGTGTGTGTGTGTGTGTGTCTGCATGGTGTGTGTGTGTGTGTCTGCATGGTGTGTGTTTGCGTACAGACCTCTACGTCTGTGGCCCCAGGGAAGGCTACTTTTAAATAGTGCAGCTGAATGGCTCTGATGGAATTAAACCAGTCGACGATCTCCTGCAGGAGGAAACACATCACAACCCTTCACCACAGAGACCTGTGGTGGGTTTCCTTTACAACGCTCACACGATCAGAAGAAACACACACAGAGGAACCACAAAAGGTGTGGGGGGGGGGGGGGGAGTGAAGGATGAGAAGAGATAGGGTAAAGCTCAGTGAAGTAAAAACACACCCACACACACTATCACACAGACATATGCATTGTAGACACACATACTGTACATCCTAAAAGCAGCCTAAACACACACACACACACACACACACACATTCTAGAAATCCTCACCCACGCATGCATTTAAAAACATACAAACACACACATAAATTAAAATAACAGACATACACACACACACACACACACACACACACACACACACACACACACACACACACACACACACACACACACCCTAAACACACATTCTAGAAACCCTCACACAAATGCATTTAAAAAACACATACAAAACACACACACACACACACACACACACACACACAAACCACACAGACACAGACACACACACACACACATGCGGGGGTAGTGGGTAGTGTGTGAACCTTGCCGCTGTCATGGTAGAGGAAGATGTTGCGTGTGCTGTAGTCCTTCAGGTAGGTGATCTGCAGGCCGTTCAGGTGGCCGATCTTCCCCGGCTGGAAGCTGGCGTTGATGGAGTCCACCTTGATCACCGCCTTCGGGTCCTTCCCCTGCGCACAAGTCCCGGAAATTAGATTTCGCTTTGTGTGTGTGTGTGTGTGTGTGTGTGAGTGGGGCATGTACCTACAGCACAATGGAGAGTGGCCTGAAGTTTGTTACATGAATTTGGCTAATGGACTGCCCCCCCCCCCCCCCCCCCCCCCATTAAAGATATTTAGATCCAGTTAAACCCAGTTAGATCCAGTTAAACCCAGTTAGATCCAGTTAAACCCAGTTAGTCAGTTAAACCCAGTTAAAGCCAGTTATAGTCAGTTAAACACAGTTAGAACCAGTTAAACCCAGTTAGTCAGTTAGACACAGCAGTAAATTCAGTTAAAGTCAGTAAGAGTCAGTTAAACACAGTTAGAACCAGTTAGATCCAGTTAAACCCAGTTAGTCAGTTAAACACAGTTAAACACAGTAAATTCAGTTAAAGTCAGTAAGAGTCAGTTAAACTCAGTTAGACCCAGTTAGATTAAGTTAGACCCAGTTAAAGCCAGTTAGAGTCAGTTAAACACAGTTAGAACCAGTTAGATCCAGTTAAACCCAGTAGATTCAGTTAAAGTCAGTAAG
>JAOPHQ010000585.1:115000-215000 GCA_030340625.1 Merluccius polli
AGGGGCTATGAAAGTGAGCCAATTCGAACATGCCCTTTCCATGGTTTCGGTGCATGGTGCTGAACTCTTCTGGACGGTCTGGGCCTCTCCCCCACCATAGAGTGAAGTACAGGTATAAACATGACAGTATAGGCCTACATAATAGAATTGCGATGAGTAAAACACTTTGATTAATAACCAGGAGCTCTGATATAAGATGAGTGGCGTGTGAGCAGAGTGATGAATGTTGCTTGTCAGCATCATTCAGGCAAGTTCTCCACACAGTCAAGTCAGGTCAAGGAAACTGTATTTGTATGGCCCTTAATCACACGTTTCAAAAGAAAAAGAAAGAAAAAAAGAAAGAAAACATTTCATTTGGTGCCTTTCAGGACATTTTTACCCCACAGACGAACCTCACCTCAGAATTCTTTCTACTGTAGGCCTCCTGGTAATTTATATATCAGTTGTTTTTTTTTAGCATGCCAATAAAGCTTGTTTTAATTTAATTAGAAAAGTGTGTGTGTGAGAGAGAGAGAGAGAGAGAGAGAGAGAGAGAGAGAGAGAGAGAGAGAGAGAGAGAGAGAGAGAGAGAGAGGGAGAACAAAAGCATTAAACAGTATCCCGGTGAGATGTGGCGATATCAAACATGTCACCGTCCATAACAACAATCCGTTGAATGAGAATGGGGACCAATGACGAGCCTACTCGTACTTCATGAATATTCATACCGGTCTCGGGATCGGGGAGGGCCGTCCGCGTCCCTATTAAGCGGGAGAAGAGTGGCTCCTCCTCAGTGGAGCTGAGGAGAGACGGACGCGTCACCTGGTGGCTTCACGTCTGCAGCAGCACAAGGTAGGCGTATTTATCACAAAGCTGTCATCACTGAAGCCGAATGTAAAAGTAGCCAATTAATGACGTTAAACTTTCACTGATGCCGAGGTAAAGTTGTAACCAGTTATTTGGTAACAAGGTTTAGGTTACTTTTTTTTGGTTCTATTTCGCTTTCAGTTTAACATAGCTGTCCAATCTGTAGCCTTTCCTTTATTCGTTCGGCTGTACTTTAATGTCGGTATTTATACGTTATAACTTAACTGTGTATAGGCTATCCGTAAATGTCACATTTTAATGTTTTCAGATGGAGGCGATCTACAACCTGCTTGAAAAATTCAGACTGCAAACCTACTATAACAGGTTTCTTGAGCTCGGTGTCACCGATGAGAGGGACTTTATTGACAGTGTGCTGGATGAGGATGTAGACAAAATGGGTAAGACAAGACAGCCTACATGCAGTCAATCAGACTAAACCAAAACGCCATGGCTGCAAGGCCTACTATAAGGCCTACACTATTTGAAAGGGAAACCAATACCCTGTTGGAGCTGGGACATTATCGGGGTGTTTCAATGCGACTTTTTAAAAATACTAATACTAGTAAAATGCCGTTGGGTATGGGGCGTCTTTTTCATAATGGTATGTAGTTATAGCGCAGTTACAACAAACGCATGATGGAACAGCAAAGTGAGACTGGTTAAAGGTAGTTTCATAATTGACCTTCATTTGAATCTTAACAAGAAAATACTTTACACGAAAATGAAACTTAATGAAACTTTACACGAAAATGAAACTTAATGAAACTTTACACGAAAATGAAACTTAATGAAACTTTACACGAAAATGAAACTTAATGAAACTTTACACGAAAATGAAACTTACTGAAACTTCACACGAAAATGAAACGTGGTGAACCAGCACCACCTACCGACCAAACACGGTAGTGACGCCCGAAGACAGATTTTAATTCAGACATACAATTAAAAAAATAAAGTTTGTGTGTACCTTCCCTGCTAAGGGACTGTACGATATTTAGCGGGGGGGGAGGGCCGGTCGCCAGACGATCGGGTTAAAATTGTTCTGCCTGGCCCTCCCCCCTGGTAATTTTTTTTTTTCCGGGGCCCTCCCCCCGGCTCAAAAAAATTCTCCTAGGCCCTCCCCGCTACGTGAATCAAATAAAATTGGTCGGAAAATGACGTTTACAAGGTTAAAACGGCCACATAAGCACACACACACACACGGGTACACACGCAGCAAGAGCAGGGGTTTATGCCACGCTGTGCCTTGAACTTGAGAATGGGGACAAGCCTGCTTTTATCAATGTTACGAGACTCCCCCAATAATTTCACAACTTGGCTGATGACATTGTACCTTATAGGCTATTATAAGACAAAACACAAACTACTGTGACTAAGAGCGACTAATGATCACCCTGCGATTCTTGGTCTATGTGGTCAGTGGCGTCAGTTTGGTTTTAGAAGTGGTGGGGACAATAACCATAAGCTTGAGTGTGGTTTGAAAAGTGCTGGGGAACCTTATGTAAGCTATTCATCCATTCAACGCTGCATTACAATATGCTCTACATTCGGCGCGATTGTCAACGGGGGGGGGGGGGGGGGGGGGGGGGGGGGGACCGGACCCGCGGACCCGGCCGCGGACTCAGCCGCAGACCCGAGTCCACACACAGCCCGTGTGCATGCTGTGAGGATGTCATCGTGCGCGCCGCGGGGGGGAATAAAAAAATAAAAAAGGTGCCGGATCCACCGTTGGAGGTGCCGGAACATATTCCGGCGTGTTCCGGCCCAAATTAAGCCCTGGATACTGACGCCAAAGGTACCCTCCCGCGTCTGTGTGAAACGATCTGGGGTCTCATAAACCCGTTCGCGGTGGTATGAGACGAGCAGAGTCTACAGCGTCCGCTCGCAGAGCAGAGTCTACAGCGTCCGCAGTCTACTGTGAAACAATTCACTCCAAAAAGGGTTATGGTTATGGTAAAGGAGACGTTCACTTCCTTACAGGCTATCCTATCTTTCATTTAAACATCGAACTCGGCATGAGTCATGACGATTGCCCCCCCATAAAATAATTTTCCTCGGCCCTCCCCCCAGGCCAAAAATATTCTCCTGGGCCCTCCCCTAAGGCTTAAAAAAATTATCCTAGGCCCTCCCCCCCCTGACGACCGGCCCTCCCCCCCCGGTAAATATCGTACAGTCCCTAAACGTACGCCGTTAACGTCAGGTCAAACTTCAATGCTTACAGGCCTATGCAACTGAATATATATATATATATATATATATATATATATATATATATATATATATACTGTATATATATATAAGGGATAAGGGCATTATCCTGCTTATACCATGGTCACTTGCCAAAGAAAATAAATTAAGACCATTAATTAATATTTGCATGCGTTTTACAATCAAAATATAACGTTTTTCACAAGCCGTAATTTAGTTTCCCTAGTAACGCCTGAGGGTCTGACTAATACCTGGAACAATCATTACCCTCCCGTAAGGTTCTTATGCAACGGAAACGTTGTTCACTCCTCCAGTAAATAGGAAGGACCTTAGATACGACTCGGCAACGGGAGGTATTCTAGTCCGCTCAGCTATGAGCCACAGAGCTGACGTTATGCATTGTACATCGGGAACCGCGACGGCCTATACTTTCAACATAAAGTGTACATATTTATAATTTGAAATGTGTCCCAGCCTTTATACCACATATACTATAGGGTCTATAGCATATAACCGCGTTTTCTGATTACAGTTTAATGCATTTTTCACAATTTACCAGCTCTCGTTTTGAAGGCTGAACAGACAATTTGACTGGAAGTACTTAGTAGGTGTCCATATAGCCAGAGCTAGCTGGCTATAGCAGGGATTAATGGCCACCCTGCAGCCAATCAGAATCGAGTATTCCCTCTCCGTTGCCATGGTTACCATCTAGCGTTTGAGCCAGCGCAGTAATCTAACTGTAATCAGGCAATTTGACCCGAACGTCTTTCCTAGGTGTACATTAACACTTTTTAACGTACACCCTCCAGCCAATCAGAATCGAGTATTCACACAGACCATGGTATAAATATATATATACACACACACAATATGTATGTCTCAACCCCCGTTTGTCAACCCACGGCAGTCTACTAAATTGCATATAGCTTCATTACTCTTACATTACTCTTGATTAAATCAGGATGCGCCTTCCAAAACAGGCTTGACTCAAGTGGAGAGGAATCGCTTTGGAAACCTGAAGGACCATGTGAAAAGGCTCAGAGCCAGGCCAGACCCAGAGTGCCATGGACCAGGGGCCGTCAAGAAGATGGCGGAGGAATTCCGCCTTCAATACACATACCCGCAGTGTCCTGAGCCTAAATATATAAGCGGTAAGAGCGACACATCTGTATGTTCAAGTAATGGCTGTCTGTAATGGCTTGCACAAGCACACACTCCTTGCACAAGTGTTTTTTAAAATAAAAACCCTAGCCCCAAACAATGTCCGTAGTGTGATGTCACCGATTGGTTGACACACGGCCATTATGAGGCCATGACCAAAAACTCATTAATATTGGATCCTTAGTAACTTTTTAATGAAATGTAAGCCAGGACCAGGACCTTGAAAATCCATAATATGAAGATGAACTAGCCACTGAGATCCTGACCTAACGAAAGGAAAATATATTGTGTAATATTCTCTGGTACTGGCAGATAGGAACCCAAAAGCACGACAATGAGACAGTCAGTGGTAAGGAAAGTTCTGTTTACTTATCAAACTCAGGCAAGGTTTAAAACCGGGAGGTCAGTCAAACAGGCAAACAAATCCAAAGAGGGGCAGGCAAACTCTAAGGTCAAAGAAACCGGTAAGCAGGGTCAGAACAGGCAAAAAAGGCTGGAGCGCTTGGCGTGAACACACAACATAATCTGGCAAAGGACAAAGGAAATCGACAAATGAGGGAATCATCTGCAGGTGAGGAGGTGGGCAGGGAAACCAGGTGAAGGGAATGAGGTATTTGCATAGCAAGGGGGAGTGGCCGGATCTCAAATGACAGGATAGTAAGTGACATGACATGAGAAACAAAAAAAGGGGAAATTGTGACATATTATCTTTCCATATGAGCCTCACAAGCAGGCTTGCATGTTAGATCATGGTCTATACAAAATAATTAATAAAACAAATAATAATATGGGCAGCAGGGTGCCCCCATGGATGTATAATAAGCGCTAACATTTGTGTTTATGAATATAATTAATACATAAATATATTCAACCATATTAACACCATTATAATGTTAGGCTATATGTATTCATAACCTGAGCATTGGGCATTTTAGACAGGGGTTGAAAAGGACATTGGAGATATGAATGGTGTGTGTGTCACAAATACAATGTTGTGATAACGAGACAATAACTCAAATTAATGAATACGTTTTCTCAGGATCACAGATGTTTTGTCAATACAGTTACAACCTCAATAACCTCTGTAGTTGACCAACATTGATTTGAATATTGTCTCTAACAGTGCAATTACCAAATGTGGTTTTGATACAAGTGAACGTGTTATTTTGTTCACTTTCTGCCATGATTGCTCTTCTCTTACATTTACATTTAGGGCATTTAGCAGACACTTTTGTCCAAACCGACTAACAATAAGTACATTTCTTAGAAGAAAGTGCAACACTAAACAGCGGTTTAGTAGAGTAAGGATTTCACAAGAACGAGTTTCAAGCACACCTAATATACAACAGAGATAAATGCGAAAATACTACGCGCAGAATATCAAAGTAAGAGCCAGGACAGGAAGGAGGCTCAGCGGGGTCCAGGTGAGCTCTGAACAGGTGGTCTTGAGTCTCTTGCGGAAGCAGGTGGGCTCTGACTCTGCGGTCCTCACGTCAGCAGGGAGGTCGGTCCGCCATAGCGGCGCCAAGACAGAGAAGAGTTGGGACTTAGCTGTGCGATCTTTGCTCGCTCTCAGGGATGGCGGTACCGGCCGGCCGGCCGAGGTAGTCGCGCGGAGGGCTCTAGCCGGGGCGTGGGGTCTGACTAGTGCTCGGAGGTGGGTCGGGGCGGTTCCGTTGACGGCCTTGTAGGTCGGTACCGTCGTCTTGAATGTGATGCGAGCCGCTACAGGGAGCCGCTGGAGGTCGCGGAAGAGAGGGGTCACGTGGGACGACTTCGGCAGGTTGAACACGAGTCGCGCTGCCGCGGTCTGGATGCGCTGCAGAGGCTTGATGGCGGAGGCAGGGAGTCCACTGCCAGTGCCTGGTTACCCATACGAGGTATGTATAATATAAATACATTTTCCCCCTTGTAGACATGGATCCTGCACAGAACACAGTTGAAGATTTAATGCTGAGGATTTGTCATCTTAAAAATGTTGGCAACGATATTGGTGTCTGTCTGTACACAGTCGAAGGAATGCCCCTAACTGACGACCCCTTCCTTAACACATGTAAGAACTGCTTCTTTCCATTTTACTAAAATGATGGATGCAAAACTGTCTAGAAAAGGATTATATCTATGTAGTATATATCCCGACACATCAATGTATTTAGCAAGTACTCTACTGTTGATCTTAAACTATCCTGTATATGACCTATGATACATTAATTTACATGTTTGTTTTTTCACTTTCCCCAGGGTCTTTAAAAGAAAGACATATCGAGAACAAAGATATACTCTATGCCATATTTACACCAAAGCAGAACCTAGAAAAAAACCTTTTGTTGAGAAAGCCAGCAGATGAAGAAGCTTCAGGAGAGCAGACTGTTCGATGTCGCATAATGCTCAAGGTGAGCATTATGCGACTTGGTACTTGTGACTAGTGACAATAAATTGAATCTCATCATCTCATCAAGTTCATTTTTTAAGAAGACACAATGCATTGTATCCTTGTTAGACACTTGTTTTGTTCGGGTTTGTTGCAATGCAATAGAAATTGTAAGTTACAATGTCATTTTTCTTTCTCCCCCAGGGAAACTTTGACATCTCAGTAAACTTGACCACTGACACAATTAATGATTTGAGAAGAAAACTGGCGATTGAAAGTGGAATCCCAACACATGCGCTACATTACCAGTAATCGCAAAACCTTGTAGCTGTAGTTTTTCGGTTTGTTTTTTCATTTTAATCAATTTACCTTACAGCTCAATTAATTTCTAATGAGACTCAACTACATTTTGGCAGAGGGGACCACGGTGGTTGTGACATATTGGAAGAATGTGGCATCTCTGAAGACAGAAGTTCAACAGTGAACTTTTCCTTGTCTACGTGTCACGACAAACCCAAAAGCAATTTGGCGTTGTTCAGTAATGATGTTGAACCATCTGTGCAACAAACCACAAAAGGGCAGAGTGTGTTCCTCTCTTCACTGTATTCTGTGGTAAGCCACATTTAAGTATATACTATTCTAATGGACTTATACATTTGTATTTTTATATTTATCATAATTTCGATATTTAATCATTTCAATATTCATATAATTTCTATATTATGAGTCTGAAAAGCTGAATATGGCTTCCATAATAAATCTTTTGAAAAGTATATTGGTAGTATTTAAAGAAATTGTGCAATGCTTTTGCCCTCTTTCAGAAATCAGGAAAGTGTGGAGGGGAATTCAAAAAGGTGGTTGCCTACATTCGTAAACTAACTGGCTGTAACCCTCTGGCACAAAGTTTGTACCAGTTGATCTGCAAGAATGAGACTTTAACCAAAACTCAGAAGGTATGTGGTAGCATTCAGCTATCTTTTACATGTGCTCGTCACACACAACTCTCATGCATAATACATGCGTATGCATTATGGTTTTATTCTCTTCCACCCTCTAGATAGCAATCTTTGAGGGACTGTATGTGCTGTTTAGACAACTTTTGCCAGGGCCTGGACAACTCACCGATCAAAAACCAATAGATGACATAGACGTCTTTGAGTATTCATCACACTGTTGGGCATATCTCATGACAGCAGCGGAGGTACGTTTTGTGCTAGCTGTAGACCTTGTCTTGAAATAGTGTAGCTCACACCTGTCCATTGGAATGCAAGGAAAGTCCCATCTTACAATTGTGATTACATTTTGTTACACTGCACTTATAGGTGTCCCGTTTCTTTAGAAATAAATGACACAGAGATAACGGTTTTCCCTCATTTGACCAGAACCAGTCAATGGCACATGAGAACTACGCACCAATCAAGCTGACATCAGAGCAAGGAGTTCGTTTCTGTGAGCCAGTCACTGTACCTGGAACACCAGTTGTCTTTGAAAGAGCTTATGTCCTTCAAAAGATCAGAGGTAAATGGTACAGTCTACCGTACGGTTTTGCACAAATGTCAAATTCTACTAAGCACTTTGTTAGTCCATAGATGTCAGGTGCGGAGGCATTTCTTAAAAAAACATTTTTGGGAGAATTGTTTAAATTTAAATGAATTTCAGTTTAAATTAATAATGAAATGTGAATAAGAAAAAAATAAAGTATACAGAAGCGCATTACTGCCACTACAGAAAAATGAAAAGTTTTTGTGAGATAATTATCACTTAATAACGAGAAAACTATCACATTGATACTGAACTTATCTGTAATGACGAGAAAACTGTCACTTAATGAGAAAACTATTACGTTAATACGTGATACTGAATTTATTTTGTAATTACGAGAACACCATAGGTTGGAAGTGATATCCTGATGTCACGGCCTGTCGCTGAAACTGACCATGAGCATAACATAGCCAGTGCATCCAACATTAATCTAATAAATCCTCTATGTCCCATCAACTTTCTTCTACATTTTGCATTAGTGTGCATAGAGAACTACGGTGTCCTGTAAGAGACAGCGTTACTTGCTGAATTCTCAGGGGAGTAGACAGCAACAGATTATTTAGGGTACTGCCTTATACACCCAGACAGAGGGAGGAATGGGACAGGGAGAAAGAAAGCTCTGCTCTCTCTCCTCGTTTCCTTGTTAAAATCCATCAAATTAATATTAAGCAGGCAAAGATTAAAGAAAAGACTTTTGAGAACTGGCGAGAAGAAAGTAAAACTTAATTAATGCTACTCCTTGTGCCATAACCACACAAGTTTCCCATATCCATTTTGAAAAAATTCATTCTTATGACTTGTTTCGTTATTATGAGATAAGTTCAGTATCACATATTAAAGTGACAGTGCATTTTCCAAAAATTTTGGACAGAGTTTTAGGAAGGAGGGGGACGTGTTATCCCCATGGTTACCACTCACGGCAACTTTGTGGTACTTTTTTTAAGCTACCTACCGTCGTTGTGTATGAGCGTTATAATGAGCAATGTTGTAGGCTATATGAAATGCGCCACACACACTGAGGTGTTATACTATAACTGTGCGTTCACACCGAAAGCGCACAAAGAGGAATCCACCTTGTCCACTCCACCTAAGTCG
Source organism: Merluccius polli (assembly GCA_030340625.1). Lineage (NCBI taxonomy): Eukaryota > Metazoa > Chordata > Actinopteri > Gadiformes > Merlucciidae > Merluccius > Merluccius polli. Next base: position 124,224 of record JAOPHQ010000585.1, read on the forward strand.
CTTTTGTCGCTTTTGCCCCCCTTCAGAATGTTCGTTCTTGCTTTTTTTTTAATTTAAAGGGCCAGCGCGCCGCACGCGCTAAACACCACCACGCAACTACTGCTGTAGCACAGCCCATTTACCGACATCGTTGATCACGGAAAGTTACTTGATAAAGTCATTAAAAACAGAATTACTCCGATTGGCTGGAGGGTTAAAAAGTGTTTATTTACACCATCTTTAATTTACACTTAGGAAAGACGTTGACGCTATGAAGACGCTATGGCCACGTTGCTTGGCAACGCCTGCATACGGGAGATATTAAATAGTCCGCTCGACTTGTAAAAATAAAAAAAAACCTCACGATTTCAACTCTAAAACACATTAAAGTATAATTAAGTGATTACATATTTCATTCTTTCGTAAGTGACCATGGTACTTCGCGGAAGCAACCCTCCGCTTCGCGTCGGACGGTTCACGCCTCCGCGTCGTCCATTCATTTCTGTTAATAGACACATCATATTTACGGAAATGATCATCCCAAATAAACACCGATTTTGCCAAATGTAATGTTGTCAAATCATAGAGGACATCATAGAGGTGTTCTGCTACGGCAGCAATCAGCGTTTCCAGCGACACCTTGGAACGAATGTTTGGTAGGAACTAAGTTACGCAGGTTGTTTTCTGGGACAGATCTGACCGAGGGACGACGGCAGAACGAGATATCCCCAGAGCCCGTCTACGGAGAGCCTGTCCACTCCCTATTAAGTCCCATTGTACCGAATTCTGGTTGCAGTTCCACCAGAGCTCCACTGGGGGCGATCGCCTGTGAGTGCAGAATGAATGGGAGCAGATGGAGCTACACGGCTAAATGTGTCTCTTTCACCGGATTCTCATTGAAAAAACTCCGATTTGATTGTAGTTCTTACAAGTTCAACATAGGTTATAGATCGAAAGTTGAATGAACGAGTACTTATGTCCTTTCGATTTCTTACAGGACGTGTTGTTATTGCCCATAACACGCTAGCATTCTGCTAATGAACGCTGATTGGTCAGTGAAGGACTGATTACGACCAGAGATCTGCTTGATGGCATCTTGGCATCCGAAGCGGGACCAGAACGTTATGGTGGACAATTTCGCCCAAGTTCTTTTTTTTTTAACACAGCAACTTCTTTTGGTTGCTGGCACTTTTATCTGCGTATCGTTATGTTTGTACTGCTGTGTGATCGATGCCTTGAGGGAATGGGAGAGGCTTGCCGTAAAGCAGTATCTCTGGTCGTAAGATGAGTATGACGTCATTGACATTTTAAAATACTTTTTTAAAGCAAATAAGTGACTCTAAAAAATCTAACACCCAGCAATGTGTAATTTCTTTGCATCCCCTTTCGAAAGCAACATTCAAATTACTAGACAAAAAATTATATCCTGAGAAAAGTGGAGTTTGAGGGGTATAGCTCCATAGACCGCCATTCATTCTGCACTCACCATGTGAGCGCCCTCACATGGAACCAGAGGGGAACTGCAACAGTCCAGAACCCGGAAGTAAACCGAGAGTGGAACTTCTCTCCTTATTAGACATTCTCTGATATCCCCATTGGCTATCATGGATTTTCCACCTTTCCCTCCTAGTCGCGTCATAGCTCATTTACATAAAGTTGGAGGATTTTTAACTTTTTTTATCCTCCTAAGTCGCCTAGTCCACCCGAGTCCGCCTATTCCTCTTTTCCCTCTTTGTCCGCCTGGCGCCCAATACACAATGAATGACTTCCGGGATCATTTTCCTCTTTGTGCGCTTTTGGTGTGAACGCACAGTAAGTGTCCTAGAAAATTTTGGTTTCATTGCACTTTTAAATTATTGTTTTTAAATCCTAATTCAAATCATTTTGGTTTGTGACAGAGAGCAGTGTCACACATATGGAGAATATATGTTAAAGACAAAGGTGAAGATACGGCAAACATGAAGGAATCGCTGTTTCAGTGATGTAACCGCACATCACTAAAATAATACTTAAAAAAAAGGGCTTATAGAATTGATCTACAATGTGAAGTGTATTTTTGTGACCATATGTTATCTTTGGCAATATTGTTAGCTTCATTCACATTGCTTGATTTGATTGTCCTTTTTAAGATGGAGAGAAAATCCCAAACTGCTCTGAAGTAAACTTGCAGGAAAGTTCACTGAAGAGGGCCGCTAAAATAGAGAAAATTCTGCTCAGCCTGCCACCCTCCATCAACACCTATCTCGTATGGCTATGTCACGCTGACGAGCCTGGAGAGAAGTATGTAGTTATTAACACAGATATAACATGTTGAATATTAAACTGACTTGCCTTTTTTGTTGTTGTTGTAGCACTATATCTAAAATAATTTACGTCCATCGATTCTTGATGTCTGTGTAGCAAACGACGCTGCTCCTCCGGTTCGGAGGGGGATAAACCAGGCAGCTTCATAGTCTTTTTATTGTCTTTCTTTCCCGCTCGGACCGACACCTCGTGCCGCACACACAATAACCCAAACGATATCGCGCGCACACAAATAGTCCGGTCGGCCCACTGGCGATCACGGGGAACTGGACCCGGCCTCACTGTAGGGGGCCAGAGCAGAACCAACATGAGTACCTATCACTCATTACTCTGACCCCTCACAGCTGGGTCGATTCCCGCGATTGAGCCGCCCTGCCCCCCTTGCTCCCAGCCGACGCTAAACCACGCCCCCTTCACACAACAGTCTCGTCGATTCGATATTAGTTGCTTTTATCTGTGATCTTATTGGTTTTTTAACGAATTAATCAGCTGAAATTTAAATATTTTTATGAGGCGCTTTGAGCACATGTAAAACATCTTGTAGTTGTATTGGTCTTGTTGTTAATGTTGGATTTGTAGTGCATTGATTAAAAACTTAAAAGGCAGGTGTCCCTTTATTGAAAAATAATGCACACCGTTATTGTACGTTATTGACCAATATAATATAATATTGTATAAAAAGCATTATACCACAGCATTTTTTAAATTTCAACTGATTAAGTTGATTATAAACAATACCGTTGTAGATGAAAGTAACTAATATCTAATCATTGTTGGTAACTGTATTATAAGCTTAATAAACCACTCCGGGGTGTCACATTGTTGGAAAATAATCTGCTTAGTACCGCCAAACTAGTTGTGGTTCATTCCTTGCGTAAAGTTGCCATGAAGCTAAGTGCAACGAAAGCTAAAGTGGTCAAGTCCATGCCAATGTCTGTTTACTTTTCTTGCTTAAAGCTTTAGGGTGAATATGAAGGAGACTTTTGCCAACATGACAGAGAAACTGTCAAAGTTCCCCTTCCTACGAGTGACACCTCCACTCCAACTCAAGGATGCAGGGCAGCCTGGGCCACTACCTGTTCTTTTGAGTGAAGGTATTGCATTAAGTACAATTAAAGAGAATGATGTTGTCATGTATGTATGTATGTATGTATGTATGTATGTATGTATGTATGTATAAGTACTTTCTGGCGCAACATACAACAAAATAAATCACTCAGCGAGGGTGCTGTTGGATCAGCATACACAGTCTATACTGCATTATTTGTTCATTAACACATACTTCTTCTTGTGGCAGATAATCTTGGCATTTGTCTCCAAAAAGATAAATGTCAGCCACAACTGATTAAAGTGTTCAATTTTCTCACTGGCAACGAAGAAAGTGTGGATTTGGAGGAACTGGCAGCCAAGTAAGAGAAGTTGTAAAAGAAGTTGCACTTCTTTACAAACATTACACACAATGTGTGCACAAAATATATCATCCCATATGCAACAGAATATTATCTAAAATAAGTCAATTAGCCAAAATGTCTTCCTGTTAAATATTGCCAAAAAGGCAGTTTCCTCTTTGCTGTTCTCAACTGGTAAATTTAGTACCACTGTAGGAACTATTATTGTATTACATTATACTACATTGAGATATTTGTCATATTTGATATTAAGGAAAGATTTATAACACATCAGAAAACAAATGCAGATAATTAATACAATAATGAAAGAAACCTAGATGGATGTATAATCTATTTATTGCAAGAACAATTGTCAATTTGTATAAATAATTATTCTCCTGCTTTGTATTTTTCTTTCATACAGAACTGGTAATCTTTCGGCTGACCAAAAATTTAGTACTTGCAGGACTCCAAAAGAAGCAATATTGGTAATGTTTCCTTTTAAACTTGCAGTATATTTTATGGTCATCTGCTAACTGAATAACTAGTGATAGTATAGCAATTACATTACATTCCAGTACTGGTACAAAGCAAAGATCTTTTCTTTAGGTGCTGATGGATACCAGTAGCTCCATGAAGGAGGAATGCTACGGTGAACTGAAAATGAAAAAGATAGATGCTGTGAAGGAGCTATTTGACAGCTTTGCAACAAGGACCATGGCCTATGATTTCCATCATGTGATCGGCCTTGTGAGGTTCAGCTCAAAAGTGAAACTCATGCATACATTTACAGAAACTCTGGAAAAATTCAAGGTAGGTTTTTAACATTGTCTTAAGACATGTAGTTGAAAAGACATTTTTCTTATGTGCATTTTGAAAAAAATGACACATTTTTCATGAAATCGATCGTAATCAATTCAATCAATTCATGTTTATTAATTTCAGAAAATAGCAAGATTATTTTTCCATTAGTTAACTACGTAAAAATAAATGGCATTCACAATTTAAAATTAAATGAAACTTATTTTATGTAATACAAATGAAGCCCTTTTGATGTTGTTCACTTGATGAAAGGGTATATAGAAAAATATATAGCCCTAACCCTAGACCTAAATGTAACTACAGGAACATCTGCGTGACCTTAAACCAAGAGGGAAGACTGTTCTGTACGATGCCCTGCAACATGGAGTGAATGAAATGGAAGAAGTCAAGAAGAGGTTCCCAAAATGCAGTCTCCGCATCATATGTCTCACAGATGGAAACGATGTGGGGTAAATTCATTAATTTGTATTCTATCAAACAAAAATGTATTTAATGACCGCTCTCTCACAACCTTACACAAGGTCAAACATTAACTACAAACAAATGTCAAATCAATAAAAGTTTAAATAGTTTATTTAATTATCTATACTTTGTTCATATACTGTTCATATGTAGGTGACAGATGTGTATGGACAATTTACTACAGATAATGACACATGACTTTGTGATGCTATGTGAATCGTTGCCCACACAGATCAAAGATAAAACCTGAAATCGCTGCAGTAAATCTGATCAAATCCAACATCATTGTGGATTCTATCCTGCTTGGAAAAGTGGATAACAACACACTTCACGGAATCAGCAACGCCACAGGTATAGCATCACAAGAGCCGAGTCACACAGTCACAACACAGCATATATTCAATCTATTTTTCCTTTATGTACAAATCTGTATTCAGGGGGTTGCTGTTTCAAGCCACAAACAAGCATAGATGGCCTCAAACTTTTTGAAAGTGAGACTGTTCTTTCTCTGGAAATGAGAAAACCCAAGAAAAAACTTGATCCATCGTCCATCACAAGTGAGGTCAGTTCCAGTGGATCAATACTTGCCATATAGTTACAGGCACAATGAGGATAGGATTTTCCTTAAAAAATAAACTATGTATAGACATAGACATCTTCAGCAGTCGATGTGTGTGAGGCAGAACGCAACCAGATCCCAGATCGTAAACACACATCCAAGAGGAAGCGGACACTAGTAGTCTCATAAATTAAACACAAACACACAAAGAACACATTTTGTAATCTCCTAAGTCAGTGGTTCTCAACTGGTCTGGCTTCAAGACCCGCATGTGTCATTAGTCATAAAGTCACAACCCAAAAATAAATAATGAATTCACCAATATTGCAGTAATCAACAATGCCTTCGTGTACTGTTAAAAACATGGAGGGGAAAAAAATGCTGCAACAAATGGGGCTAAAATCAATGAAAAAGTAAGCCATTGAAACATGAATTAACATTAAAAAATTAGTTAATTAATGGGCTTCTTTCTACAGATTGTTTGGCAGTGCTCTGCAACTCACTTATGGGTCGCGACCCACCAGTTGAGAATCGCTATTCTAAGTTGTGCCTTGCATCTGTCCACTAGACCGTTTTAACAAGCATCTTTGCACAACACGGCTACGACGACCTCCCAGAGACCTCTCTGCCAAGCCACTTCAGCGACAAAGTGACCGCTGCAGAGAAGTTTGTACAAACCAACCGAACACTGATCAGTCGTGTTGTGTTTCGCCTTTCCCTCTTACTGAACTAAACACACACTTCTTTCCTAACAGTTCTTTAAAAAACAAGATCCAGGAATCTAAGAAAATGCCCTTAAAGGAGACGGTCAAACGTGTACTAGAGGAGTTGAAAAGCCTGCATTGTGACCCTCATCCCTACTTCACCATCTTCCCATCCGAGTCAGACTTCAGTAAGTGGGAATTTTGCCGACTGGCTACTGGATTCAGTGCTATAATTCTTTATCTTTTATTGACATCATACTGACACTATATGCATTCTTTGTGATATTATGACTATATTAGTCTATACTATATATTATTATATATTATGATTATAAATTAGAGGAGCGATGTCCTTCAAATGATCACAATATGGTGTCATAAAACTAGTGTTTTAGTCTTAGATCATTTGAATCCTCAAAGGATATTTGATTCATAGGAAGAAATTGTGACATAATATATACTGTATTTTCTATTTGATATTCTGTTATGTGTGATTTCTAACTGTTGTGTGACTTCTAACTGTTGTGTGACTTCTAACTGTTGTGTGTGATTTCTAACTGTTGTGTGTGATTTCTGTGTGACTTCTATACTGTTAAGTGTGTGATTTCTATCTGTTATGTGTGTGATTTCTATCTGTTGTGTGATTTCTAACTGGCATGTGTGTGAATTCTAACTGTTGTTTGACTTCTAACTGTTGTATGATTTCTAACTATTATGTGTGATTACTAACTTTTATGTGATTTCTAACTGTTATGTGTGTGATTTCTATTATGTGTGATTTTTAACTGTCCATAGCGTTTTGGAAGATTCTGATGCAGGGTCCACCTGACACGCCATATGAGAATGGCACCTTTGAGCTGTACTGTGAGTTTGGTCTGGATTATCCAGTGAAACCTCCCACAATCCGCTTTGTGACACCCGTATCCTTCCATTTGTATTTTATTATTATCGTTGCAAAAGAGCCAACGGAGAAGTAAATACAGTAAATACAGAAGTTGTTACATTATCTTAACATAAGCAAAGGTGTACCACTGCAATATCAACAATTCTGGACGGATATGTCACAACATATTTGACCGCGGCTACAATGCCCACATTGCCATGAAGGAGATCCTAGATGCCATCTATGGACTGCTCATCGCCCCTGAGTCTGAAGATCCACTAGACAGGTTATCTTCTAGCATAGTTTCAAAAAAACATTTAAAGAAAGAAACTACTGCAATTATTTGCTTTTGAGTGTGTAATTATGCAGGCATCATTTATTGTGTTTTGTCATGATTATATGATGTCGATATTTTAGTATTTATAAATCTACCACTTAGCCTACTAAGCAATCTTAAACGTAATCATTTACCTAAGTATGACTACCTAACTATGTTACATAATGCTTTTCAATTATCATTTTTTTTCTCCTTTGGAAGCATTTTGGCTGAGCAATTCCTATCCAGCAAGGAGAAGTATGAACAAGATGCCAAAGACCATACCACGAAAAACGCAGCCCATTCATTGGCTGACAAGGAGCAGGTGAGGTTTTTAAGTTGCATTCATTTCCATATATATCTGTGCACTTGGTGAAATTCTGAGGCCTGAATAAGCACAACAAAACAATGGCACAGGCCACATAATTGTATTTGTAGTAATATATATATATATATATATATATATATATATATATATATACTGTATATATATATATATATATATATATATATATATACACTCACCGGCCACTTTATTAGGTACACCTTGCTAGTCCCGGGTTGGACCCCCTTTTGCCTTCAGAACTGCCTTAATCCTTTGTGGCACAGATTCAACAAGGTACTGGAAACATTCCTCAGAGAGTTTGGTCCATATTGACATGATAGCATCACGCAGTTGCTGCAGATTTGTCGGCTGCACATCCATGATGCGAATCTCCCGTTCCACCACATCCCAAAGGTGCTCTATTGGATTGAGATCTGGTGACTGTGGAGGCCATTTGAGTACAGTGAACTCATTGTCATGTTCAAGAAACCAGTCTGAGATGATTCGCGCTTTATGACATGGCGCGTTATCCTGCTGGAAGTAGCCATCAGAAGATGGGTACACTGTGGTCATAAAGGGATGGACATGGTCAGCAACAATACTCAGGTAGTCTGTGGCTTTGACACGATGCTCAATTGGTACTAATAAGCCCAAAGTGTGCCAGGAAAATATCCCCCACACCATTACACCACCACCACCAGCCTGAACCGTTGATACAAGGCAGGATGGATCCATGCTTTCATGTTGTTGACGCCAAATTCTGACCCTACCATCCGAATGTCGCAGCAGAAATCGAGACTCATCAGACCAGGCAACGTTTTTCCAATCTTCGATTGTCCAATTTTGGTGAGCCTGTGCGAATTGTAGCCTCAGTTTCCTGTTCTTAGCTGACAGGAGTGGCACCCGGTGTGGTCTTCTGCTGCTGTAGCCCATCCGCCTCAAGGTTCGACGTGTTGTGCGTTCAGAGATGCTCTTCTGCATACCTCTGTTGTAACGAGTGGTTATTTGAGTTACAGTTGCCTTTCTATCAGCTCGAACCAGTCTGGCCATTCTCCTCTGACCTCTAGCATCAACAAGGCATTTGCGCCCACAGAACTGCCGCTCACCGGATATTTTCTCTTTTTCGGACCATTCTCTGTAAACCCTAGAGATGGTTGTGCGTGAAAATCCCAGTAGATCAGCAGTCTCTGAAATACTCAGACCAGCCCGTCTGGCACCAACAACCATGCCACGTTCAAAGTCACTTAAATCACCTTTCTTCCCCATTCTGATGCTCGGTTTGAACTGCAGCAGATCGTCCTGACCATGTCTACATGCCTAAATGCATTGAGTTGCTGCCATGTGATTGGCTGATTAGAAATTTGCGTTAACGAGCAGTTGGACAGGTGTACCTAATAAAGTGGCCGGTGAGTGTATATATATATATATATATATATATATATTACAAATATGGGATAATATGGGATTGGCCTATACACTTTGAATTCATTTTTTTTAATTATCTTGACAGGAATTGTTTGGTCGGGTTCCTGTTCCAAAGTTCACACCCAAACATCTGACATGTCCACTCAGTGGGAGGATTTTTATGGAGCCTGTTAAAACAAAGTATGGAACAGTCTATGAGCGAAAGGCCATCGAGGATCACCTTAAAAAGTAGGTTTTAAATGTAATTACGCCTGTTCAGAATAAATTGTTAAATTGTTTGTATGATGATAATGTGCTTAGTGGTCTATCTAGAAAGCCTCCACTTTGACCGACTGTCACCTTCACCCGAGACAGCCTCTAGCCTCTCTGTCTTGTCTGATGACAGCATTCCTGTGTATATCTTTCAGAAACAACTTTGATCCAGAAAAGGGGAAAGAGCATCTGCTCAAGTTAACTGATCTCAAACCAGATCGAGATATGAAGAAAATGGTGAAGAAACATAGACTTCATCAGATTGAATAACCAGTGACTTCTTTGGTGTCCGGATCCAAGCCATCATGGATTATTTTTGTTTTAAGATCAAGCCATTATAATTGTCCATTATCGTCAAAGGATAATATTGGCTAATACTAATACTCTCACTGTGCCATGTTTCTTGAATGCATCACTAAAAACTGGGTGTGGAATACAGCTGGCAGTGTCAAAGAACACATTTCTACCATGCTGAGCAAACATGAACACCTCCATCAAGCCTCATTCCAGCTAATCATTTTACTTTACTTATTTCCATACTTAAGTCATATGTTTTAAGTCATATCTGTTTTAAGAAAACCCACTTTCAGTAGTGTTAGCTAAACTCAGACCTTATTGTGGAACTATTGCTCATGAGGACACACGGATATATCACAATCATTTGTTTCAGTTGATGGTCTCTTAGCTCATGCTAAAATGCAATTATCTATTTTACTAACTACATCATTCCATGTGAATTATTTTAGTACATTAACCATATTTAGAATGTATGCTTGAAATATGCAAAAACTGCAATATGTTACTTAAATGTATGCTAATTTCACATTGACATAAAATTGAATCATTTAACATTTTGTTCACTAGGTAGATCTGTTTTTCATCATATAGCTAGTATAGGCTACTGCATTTATTAAAGATTACTGCATTGGGAAACAAATAGCACTTGTTTTGCATTACTGATGATACATTTGACTGTTTGTCAAATATGATTGGTTTAATCCAGAATTCACATCATTGGTTGTTGGTTTTAATTAAGGTGAGGGGTTAGAATGAGACGGCATGATTAAACCTGCGTTTAAATAACCTTTGTTTTCTTCAGTGACTCCAACCTTGAATATATTATACAATAATTTACATTTAGGGCATTTAACAGGCGCTTTTGTCCAAAGCGACTTACAATAAGTACATTAGTCACTAGAAAGTGTAACAGTAAATCGCTGTCAGTAGAGTAAGGATTTCACAAGAACGAGTTTCAAACACACCTAATATACACCAGAGATAAATGCGAAAATACTGAACGCAGAATATCAAAGAAAGAGCCAGGACATACAAACACAGAATAACTGCAAAGTTGTTTACTAATTTATTTTTGTTATTAGTGGGAGGGGGAGGGGGTAGAGGAAGGAGGCTCAGCGGGGTCCAGGTGAGCTCTGAACAGGTGGTCTTGAGTCTCTTGTGGAAGCAGGTGGTCTCTGACTCTGCGGTCCTCACGTCAGCAGGGAGGTCGGTCCGCCATAGCGGCGCCAAGACAGAGAAGAGTTGGGACTTAGCTGTGCGACCTTTGCTCGCACGTAGATGGGTCAACTTGTGCATGTCGACACCATGTCAAGAATACACTCCACTTTACTATTATAACTACTATAATTAGCACGGGTGGAGGGAGCTGGAGCATGTCCTATAGTCCTCAGAACTGCTTCATCTAATCTCGGAGAGCGGGACTGAGGAGGGGCCATGCCCAGAGCTGCAGAAGAGTAGGTCTGGGATGCCAAATCTGGCCCCCCGCCTGTGAGAGGAGGTCCACCCTGCCCGGTAGAGCCCAGGGTTGACCTTGGACCAGGCGAAGGAGCATGGAAAACCAGTGCTTCCTCGGCCACCGGGGGGCTATCAACAGCACCCTGCAACGACCCATGGTGACCCTGTGGAGCACCTGGGGAATCAACGGGAGTGGGGGAAAAGCATACAATAACCCGTCTGGCCACTCGTGAGACAGAGCATCCAGGCCCAGAGGACCCCGCCTGCTCGTTAGGGAGAACCACATCCTGCAATGTGTCGTCTCCGCCGAGGCAAACAGGTCGACCCAGGCCATGCCAAACCGAGCCCACAGGAGGGCCACCACCTCTGGGTGAAGCCTCCACTCTCCTGGGAGGGGACCCGTCCTGGATAGGAGGTCTGCTGCCCGGTTCGCAATGCCAGGGATGTAGACTGCCCTGAGTGAAGCTAGGTGTTGGGCCGCCCAGAACAGAAGTGTCTGCGCCACCTGGAGGCAACGCAGAGACCTGGTGCCGCCCTGGTGATTCACATGGAACACCGTGGAGGAACTGTCCGTGCGTACCAGGACATGCCTGCCCTGGATGGAAGGAAGGAGAGCCTTCAACGCCAGGAAAACTGCCCTCAGTTCCAAGACGTTGATGTGCTCCTCCCCCCAAGGGGGTTCCCAGGCACCCCGCACCATCCTGTGTTCCCACACAGCCCCCCACCCTGTCAGGGAGGCATCTGTGGTCACCACCGTCCTTCTCGAAGGAATATTCCCAAGAGGGACACCCCGGAGAAGGAGCCTCTTGTCCCTCCATGGGCGCAAAGCACGGAGAAATGTGCGTGTTACCCGAACCTTTGCACGTCTGTGCAACTTCGGGTGGAGGCCGAGAGCATTCAGCCATCTCTGCAGGGGCCGAGCCCTGAGGAGACCCAGAGGAACAACGGCCACTGCCGCTGAGATCATGCCCAACAGCCTCTGGAACTGGACCAACTCCAGCCGCCTGCCGAGGCGAAAATGGGACAGGAGGATCAGGATGTTCTCCACCCTCTGAGAGGTGAGTGACACAGACATTGCGACGGAGTCCAGGCGCAGCCCGACAAAGACCGCCTGCTGACCTGGCTCCAGGTTGCTTTTTGTCCAGTTGACTCTGAGCCCCAGAGACTGGATGTGGGAGAGAACCACTGCCGTGTCCCGTAGAATTTGGTCGCGGGACGGGCACAAATCAGCCAGTCGTCTAAGTATGGGAGGATTTTTATACCCGACAGCTGGAGAGGGAGCAAAGCGGCTCCAATCACCCTGGTAAACACCCTTGGTGAGAGGGAAAGGCCAAATGGGAGGACCTTGAACTGGTAGGCCTGCCCCTGGAAGGCAAAGCGGAGAAAGGGTCTGTGGGCTGGGCAGATGGGCACGTGAAAATAAGCGTCCTTTAAGTCTACTGAGGTGAACCAATCCCCCTTTTCCACAGCCTCCAGGATCTGACTCGTGGTCAGCATTCTGAAAGGCAAAACCTTTATGAAGGCATTTAAGCGCCTGAGGTCCAAGATGGGGCGCAGGCCTCCGTCTTTTTTTGATACGAGGAAGTACAGAGAGTAAAAGCCAGTGAGCTGTTCGCTTGGCTCTACTCTCATAATTGCATCCTTCTGTAGAAGGATGCAATTATGAGAGCTAAAATTTGTGCCTGGACCGGGTCCCTGACTGTGGTCATACGGACCCCGGAGAAAGGGGGGGGTCGCCGCCAAAACTGGATCCTGTACCCCGTGGACACTGTAGCCAGCACCCAAGGGTCCAGAACCCTTTCTTCCCAGCTGTCCAGGCAAAGCTGGGAGGAGCCTGCGGCGGCCGTCCCCCCACCCCTATGGGGCACCGGCCTGACGTCCTGTACCCCTGGGGGGGCGCCTCCTCTGGGACGCCTCCTTACCGGGAGGACGGGGTTGGAACTGCTGCTGACGGCGTGATGGCGGCTGTGTACCACCAGAGGCCGAGAAACCAGCATGCTGCCGCCACGGCTCCTGGCGAGCACCAGGGGGGTGGTGTGAAGGCTGGGGACCCCTAGGACCATACCTGGGAGCCGTGGGTCTGCTAAAGGTGCGCCGCACACAGTCTCTAGTGCGGCGAGACTGTTCGGCTTTGTCCAGCACGCCCTGAGAGTCAGGGTGGAAGACCCGTGCAGGCACAATTGGCATGTGTGTGAGCTCCTTCCTGATATTCTCTGGAAGCGATGTCTGAGCCAACCAAATCTGCCTCCTAGACATCATGGCAGATGACATGACCACACCAACGTCCCTCGTAAGTTGGGAATGAGTGACGAGAGCAGAGTCTATCAGGCTCATAGTGTCCTGATCCTCTGGGTTAGCCGTCCTCCTGAGGGCCGCCAACAAGATGGCGAGTGCATTACCCGAGCGGGCAGCTCGGGTGGCAGCATTGTAAGAGCGACACACCAGACGGTCATTCTTTTCACATTCCTTTACAGGGCAGCGGGGGTTAGCAGTCACCCGTTCTGGGCCCAGAGACGTAAGGGCCGCCATCTCCCTCTCCACTGGGGGCATGTCCCCCATGCCGGTGTCAGGAGCGTACGGGACCTTCGTCAGCCTCCGGCACCCAGCATTGAGTCTGAGTCTGAGAGATACCGGCCCATACACCATCCATTGGAGCAGGTGCCACAACTGGGATGTTGAGTCCCACAATCTTTGCTGCACTCATAATTTATGTCGGAAATTATGACGAAGGCGGAAGACTCACCCCCACCCGCAGGGCTGAGGTTGGACATCCCCTCAACTGCGGAGGACCTGAGCTGCTCGTCCGAGCCAGCAGTGTCAGACTGTTCACCGCTCCCAAAGAGCGAGCCTCGTGCACAATAAAAAGCACAATACCTGACCAACTCACTCACCAGCCCCACTCACTGTGCGCGAACGCACGAGGGAGGGGGGGGGGGTACATGGACCCCGCCCGCTGCGGACAGTGGGTTAAAACGGGGAAATCAATAATAATATTACAAATAAAGGAGGAAGCGGCGTCTGAGCACGCTTAATTGGCTTGATAACTCACACCTATAGAGGAGAAAAAGCTGTGAAAACGAAAGCACTTACCACAAGCTGCGGGTAATGACAATCACCTGAAACAAAGAGAGAGGTTAAGACGCTCTGCTCTTTTTCACGTAGCGTAACCTCTGTGATGTACACAGTACAACAAGTGCGCAGAGGAAACAATCCACATACAATCCTCAGGGGCGCAAGGCACCTGCACCGTAGTGACGGATTGTTAATTTGTGAAGTCCAACAACGCTACTTACCTGCGGTCTCGGATGAGGCGAGTGAGGCAAAGAGGGAGAGGCGTGCTCACCTGGACGCTTTTGTAGGCGGCGAGTCAAGCCTCCTTAAGGTCAGTCACATGACTTTGTTGATATATGGTCTCGAGGATAGGGAGATGATGGTATCATTCAAGGTGAAGACCGTGGTGACGGTCTGAGTGAGGTCGAAATAGATCCCTTTTGTCTGTTGACAGCAAAAAAAAACGTGTTTTACATTTCATTTTGTTTTAGGGAGCAAGGAGCAGACGGAGAAACTGGTAAAAATCTGTTGTCAGAATGACGTACTTTTCACTGGGGCAAAGCACTCCGCCACGGTGGGTTGGAGGTAGGGTTGCCAACCGTCCCGTAAAATACGGGATCGTTCCGTATTTGGCAACTAAAAGACCTGTCCCGTAATTAACTGATACGGGACGCACTTTGTTCCGTATTTTGGGGTCTTGGAAGAATGACAGCTCGTTATGGTGATTCTCAGTCACTCGCTCACTTGTGGACTGCGTGCGCACCTCCCACGGCCACACACACAAGCAATTAATGCTGCGTTCCATTTGTCCCGTAAACTCGTCGCCCGAGTTGTACTGACGCGAGAACGTGACGTCACTTCCTGGGTGGTCGTACCATGGGTCGTACTACTTGTAGCGTTCCATTTGTCGAGTCGGAAAGAATATGGACACCACCAGTGTAGCAGCTGCGTGATATGCAATGTGATATGTTTTTAGCCACATTAGCCTATTTAGCAAACCAGTTCGAAAACAAAGCTTTACATTGTATTGTGGAAGAAATAGGGTTGTGTGATATCATCTATGGTTCCATAGGCAGTTTTGGGGTTTGCCAACAGGGGGTGCAAGTTGCCAACCACGCCCCCTTCAAACCACGCCCTCTTCAAACCACGCCCCCTCCAAAACACGCCCACGTAACGCTACGGTGGCTGTCAAGGCCAAATGTCAAAAGCAAACCAGTAAACAGAACGGAAGAAGAAAATGTAGCCTAATAGCGCAATTGCAGGAGCAATTTAAACAACTTTAACGGTTCATTTACAACATTTAATGCCTTCCAATGCCAACATTACGCTTGAAATAATAAACAAATTTAAATTTATTTATTTGAAATTCTGACTTCTGGTCTATGTTGCGATATGAAGCAACCATTTCAATCTATATTCTGTACCATTCTGAAATCCTTAGGTTTAAACTGTACCAAGGTGCCTTCATGGCTGTGTGGTCAATAAAGACAAATTAAATGACCAGAAACAGCTTTTAATGTCAGTTAAACAAAATAAGTGAAACAACGTGAAAACAGACTACAGATGAACATAAACTTTCTACCAAATCTGGTGGTCCCATCCGGTGCATGCATCTTTTCACTTCTTTTATTTTTTACTAATGTATGTGCACAAGGCAATTTTGAACTAAAATTAATATTAAAATAATAAAAATTAGTATCAGTTGTCAATTAAAATAGATTGTTTACATCGGCCTATACATCACATTGATGTTACTTAATGGGTTAACAGAAAAGATTTCTTCCCTTTGACAGAAATAAAATTAGAGCAATAAGTAGGCTACGATATTTTTGAATTAATTATACAATTCAAAAGACTAAATGACCATACACAAATCTTTAAAATATGAACCTTCAAACACAAAATTTGAAAGCTTTTATTTTAGAAAAAAAAATCTTATATAATACTTAACCCTCCTGTTGTCCTTTTGGGTCAAATTGACCCAATCTTCCTCCATCCTTCATTCTTTTCACAATCCTTTTTTCCTTCCTTCCTTCCTTCCTTCCTTCCTTCCTTCCTTCCTTCCTTCCTTCCTTCCCTTTGTCCTTACCTCTTCTTCCTTCCTCTTTTGATCCAATTGACCTGATCTGTTCCCTATCCCTCCATCTTTCTTTCCTTTCCCCTTCTTCCTTAAACAAATCTGTTCCCTCCATCTTTATATCCTTCCCTTTCCCCTCCCTTACTTCTTCCTTCCTTGAACAAATCTGTTCCATCCCTCAATCTTTCTTTCCTTCCCTTTTCTCTTCCTTCTTTCCACAATCCTTTTTCCCTCCCTCCCATCCTTCCCTTCGTCCTTACTTCTTCCTTCCTTTTTGATCCAATCTGTCCCCTCCCTCCTTCCATCTTTTCTTCCTCTTTTCCCCTTCCTTCTTTCCTCCCATATTTCCCTTTGTCCTTCCTTCCTTGACCCAGGAGGACAACAGGAGAGTTAAATGTTGGAAACTGTACCAAGGTGCTGTACTGAGAAGAAATTCCACCAGCCTGGCTGTGTAGTCAATAAAGAATAAATCAATCCATCAATCAATTAATTCAGACAAATGAAATGACCAGAAATAGCTTTTATTGTCAGTTAAACAAAATAAAAGAAACACAGAGCAACAGACTGGCCAAAGTGCGGGGAGCAACCACACACGTACAACAATTAACTTGAAGAGCAAGCCACCGTAGCAACAGGGGGCGTGGTTTGGAGGGGCGTGTTTACGAGCGGCTTCGGGTGTAGTGGATGGCTGCAGCTAGGTATTATTGGGCCAGCGAGAGAATCAAACCTCTCATGGGTGTTATCCTAACAGGAAGTCTTTTAGCCGTTCCTCGACGACGTCATCAGACACTTACATATCCCGCCACTGATTGGCCACCTATAAGTCTGAATGTTGCGATTGTTACAGGTATAGAAATGAAGCTCCGTTCTTTCTTCTGCAACACATTTATTTCCTCTGTTGGAAATATAAAAAAACACAGTTGTGAACATTCAAGTGCGATCTCCGTACAGTGGCCGTTCCTGTATATAACTACTTCGGCGCTACTGCCCGTATCATCTAATCTAATACATCTCAAAACACATACTCTCAATAAACCTTATAATACACATTAATCATACACTTGTAATACACCTGCTACTCTTAGCACAGTACTCAGTATCTCTTCTACAGTTACTAGTCTAACTACCCATGCTATGCACCTAAATACATGTTCACTTTACTATCACAGGTAAGTATTAACATGTAACCTCAGCTATGAAAATACTGTCTCTTTTAAGTGTAGAAATACCTCTTTAAACATACTGTAAATAAAGGTAAACATAAATGCATAAACTCAAATGACCTAGAGCATTAAAATAACATTACTCCAGACTGAATCACTGTATAACCTGGTCTTATTACTCTGATTAATCACTATGTATCATTACTGCTTTCTTTTTGTTAAACCTTTATGAACTACACTTATGCACTGCCTTAGCCTAATATCACTCTTCTTTAACCCACAGTCAGCACCTGTTTTATTCTAACAATACTCTCAAACCAAAACAACAGCATTTGAACACTGACTCTATTACACTCTTATCCCAACACCAAACTATCCATTTAACTGTCGTGACCGGGAGGAAATACCCAACAGCTTTTAGCCTTAGCCTTAGCGTGCTAGCGGGGTCTAGCTCGGCCCCGTTCATCAATACCCACGGCTCATTCCGTCTCCTGACACATTCACTTTGTTCATCATGCTCCCAAACAGTCTGGCCTCACTCCCGTGCCCCAACCATACATAGCTACAAACAGTTATGACACTCGTCACACTCGTCTTGGCCCCAAACAGCCGGGACGTGACTAGCTTAACATTACCCGTGTCATCGCTATATCGGCGCCCGCGATCTTAAACACGGGCGAGTCCCCATACAAAACACTCTTAGCCCCGATCAACTTAAATGTTTCCTATTAATGTCACAGGGGAAAGTCTACACTCTAATAGAACATGTCAGTAGTGTGCGTTTAGCACACCTGTTGGAAATATAAAAAAACACAGTTGTGAACATTCAAGTGCGATCTCCGTACAGTGGCCGTTCCTGTATGTAACTACTTCGGCGCTACTGCCAGTGTTGCCAGATGAGACTGACAGTTTCCAGCCCAATCACATCTTAGAACCCGCCCAATCCAATAAAAACCAGCCCAAACCACAAAGTTGCAAGACACCCGTGTAAACCCGTAAAATCATAACACATGCAATAGAAAACACTCGTAAGTATCAAGAGCTTCATATCTGCATCAAATAACCACACATAAATGATAGATAAATAGGTTTTTGCAAATTGCAAAAATTGTAAAAGGGTGCACTTTTAAGTATCATTATTTACATCACAAATGACCCGTATGAGGACTACTTGCAAAACAATTTAAAACAAACAAAAAAATGCACAGAGTGCCTCTCCCTGCCTCTCTTTTTCTCCTCTCTCCCTCCCTCCCCCTCTTTTTCTCCTCGCTGCTTAGCAGCGAGTGTGGCGGCTTTGCTGAGCTGACGTCACGGTTAAGTTGCCAAATGAAATGATGCCGATTGGAAGAAAAAAAAAGATGCCGATTGAATACAACTCGCATCAATTATTTATTTATTAAAGCTATTTATTTATGTATTAAAGCTATTTATTTATTTAAAAGAGAGAGAGAGAGAGTGCTGTTTTCACAATATTAAAACTCGCCAAATGTGGACAAAAGCAGCCCAAATTTTATTCACCAGCCCAGTGTGTTTTTTCCCCGCCTGACGTAAGCAAAAGTAGCCCAATTGGGCGGAAAACCGCCCAATCTGGCAACACTGGCTACTGCAGTCAGTCACCGATGCCCAGCCAAGTGCCCTCTGCTGGCGAAGACGAGTTTGCCCAGATTAAAATATACCCATTCAAAATACCTTGTGGTATATTATTAAACACCATAGTTAACCTCTGTTATAGCTTTAAAATTTAAAAGGGGGGCAAATAATAAATAATTAATATACAGTGCCACACGATCGGTCGGATCCCCGGTCGACATGGACTTTAAGGACGCCGTCGCACCTCAGCTGTCCCATTGGGTCCTCAGTCCACGTTGCTCCTTCACCGCGATACTGCTGCTGCTCCCCGCTCCGGTGATCACGCCTAGAGGCCTCAACCTGCTTCTGCGTGGTTTGTCCGGATCCTCCGCGCACACGCCAGCCAACGACGTGTCGGACAGTTTACAATTCATACTTCTGCACCACCTACGCAACGTGTCAGGACACCACATGTACACTAGAGGGTGATGGAGCAACCGACGATACAAACCAGTCTGTGGATAATATACCGCAAAGTGATTCAGTTGGCTGTAATCTGCAACCTCAGCCACTATATTTTACACAATGCAGCTTTAAAAAAAGTATTGAAACGCACAGCTGCAGTACATTCAGACAACCAGCCGGTGGTAGCGAAGAAGCACAGCGATGCCTACCAGAGCAACTGGCCACATAAGACCACATAAGACATTCAAGCCACATACGTTGTGGCTTGAAGTGGTGACAAGGATTCAGCACATGAACAAATGAAGCGCCATAGGATATGCAGCAAACAATGAGCCAGCGTATTGTCCTGTTGAAGCTGAGCGAGACACTATATTTTGTCCCACTATTTAAATCCTGCTGCCGCTGCTGGTTCAAACTCTGGGGTGTTTTTTGACGGTGCTGTATAACTCTGAGGTTTCTCCCGTCTCTGCCTGGTCACGGCCCCTGAAAAGAAGACAGAGGAGATATGAACTTCAGCCACCCTGTAAAGCAGATCCATTGGGTTGATGAAGTCTCAAAACTTAGTCTATTTTCTCTTTACAAATACCAAGAGCAGCTTACTCAGGGACAGCGTTGGGTATTTTGAACTTCACCACAGAGTAAAGGACCTCATCCGTCTGATCTGATTGGACGCGGGTGCCAGCCGAACAACGAGGCACTTCCTGGTTCTCTGAGCGAGAGAAGTGGATGCTGGCATAGTGAAGGTCATCCTGCCGTTCTATTGGTTCTCTCCGTGCTGCAGGAGCCACGCGATTGGTCAGAGCCAAGACGTTGCCATACACAGGAAGTGGCTGATGGGGAGAGAGGACAGAAGAATGCATTTAGAAAACACTGTATGCTTTTAAAAGGCAGTCCTGATGGACATGTTGGTGGTGAACCACATGTCCACCACAAGGTGTGGCTAGTCACACCATGGAGGCCACTAGGCCTGACTTCAAGACTCTCCTTCCTTGAACATAGTTGTCTATCTAATCACTGCTAGGTTTCCTCCAACAGTTGAGTAGGTGGGACGTCTTAGTCTTCTCATTCTGCTCCCTGGCAGAATTCTCTCCAGATCCCAGTCTGTCCCTTAGATCTCACCCCAGGTGTCACCCTTGATCTCACTCTAGGTTACCTTAGTCTAGTGGTTTCCAACCTTTTTTATCCCATGACTCAATTTCTAGCTCTGAAGATGTTTGCGACCCCAACTTTAACTTTTGTGCATCTGCTTCTACACAAATTGTTTTGACCCAATCATCATCGGTAATATCAATGTCCCGATGAAAGTAATGGCAATGCTCTACTCCATTCAAAGTAATTAGTAGTAGTTTGTAGCTCGTGGCTATGAATCATTAGGCAGTCTGTTTGTATATACAGGACGTCTATGAGACCTTTAAAAAAACAAAACAATGGATCATCAAATATCTATAGCTTATGTCAGCAACCTCCTGTGACCCCATATGCATAACAGGGGACCCCAAGTGGGGTCCCGACCCCGAGATTAGGAACCACTGCAAGTCCCTTGGTTAGTGTTGGCAAAAGAACTACGGTCACATCCCTCCTGTTGCCAGGTGACCTCCTCCTGAGCTGCTGCTGCCATGTCTGCCAGGAGGACCAGCGGCTCTACATTGAGCTCCTCACCCTGTCACAAACAGACACCCCGCAGAAAAAAAGACTCTTGTATCTGTGATGTTAATCTGTGCATCTCTTCCCAGAGCTGGTGGCCATAGCTGGGGTAGGACCTTAGATGTACCACTAAGTTGAGATATTTGGCTTGAAGCTCAGCTACAGTGTGTGCATTTGCATATTGGCAGAAAATAGCAAACTCACTGTCCACCACCTAATCTTATCTTACCTAACGACCCTCTTATCAAAGACAGATGAATTCAAGTGACGTTTATGTTCTCAGATTACCACGTCATAACATAGTGGCCAGACTCTGATAGCGCTGGTAATGGTGGAGCACTGGGATGTACAGACTCTCCTAGGGACAGCGCTAGAGCAACAGAGAAGGACACTTGCTAAGGAAACAACTAGAAGTTTTACATGTTGTCTTGTGGTGTGGCCTCAGGGTATTTCCACTGTGTGTTTAGTCAATCATGACAATGATGTAAAATGGCTTCCTGTGTCTCACCTCCTCCACGGTATCTGGTCCCAGTGCAGATGCTTTTCTGGAGGCCCTCTTTCTTCTGGTGAAGAGAACAGAGAGATGAAGAAGCAACAGGAGTAGTGAAGGAATGTTAAATGAATGAGAGGAGAGGAGAATATCTCACCTCATCCAGAGGAAGGTGATGAGGAGGAGTATGATGGACAGTAAGACAGCAACACTTCCTACGGTTCTTACAACTAATGATGATGTCTCTGGAAAACAGATCAGATTTCAAACACTGATAAAAAACTGCAACATTAATAGGCCCAACATTGATACAACTCTACATTGATCTCTCACTCTCTCTCACACACACACACACACACACACACACACACACACACACACACACACACACACACACACACACACACACACACACACACTACCTGTTACATTAATGGACAGAAAGGTGGAATTATGACGTCCAACTGCATTATGAGCTTGGCAGTAATAATTTCCCCCAAGCTCAGATGTAATATCAGTGATGGTGTAGTTCTGTCCTGATTCTATCACTGAGTCTTCATGTTCCTTGAACCAGGTGTAGTTAGCTGCTGGGTTAGCATCACTGCTGCAGCTCAGAGTCACTGAACTGCCCTCATTTACTTCTCCAGAGGGACTTGATATCACAGATGTGTGTTTAGGCCCATCTACAGGTCACATAAAAACATATAAAAACATCATGTAGATGAATATTAATGACAGTATTAACGATAATGAAAATCACAAAGTTTGTGAGTTTTGTTTATTTGATGCATGGTGAATTCATACGACTGATGCTGAAGTTTAAGATAGTTTGTATATATAATATGATGTCAAGTATGTGTTTTACTCACATTTTACATTAATGGAGATGGAGGCAGATTTTGTCCCAAACTCATTGTTAGCTTCACAGAGATATTTTCCAGAGTCTGAAGACTTGATGTGATCAAAGACGATCTGTTGTCTCTGGTTCAAGTCTCTGTAAACTGTATTATCCTTGAACCAGGTGTACTTAGCTGCTGGGTTAGCATCACTGCTGCAGCTCAGAGTCACTGAACTGCCCTCCTTTACTCCTCCAGAGGGACTTGATGTCACAGATGTGTGTTTAGGCCCATCTACAGATCACATAAAAACATGTCAAAACATCATGTAGATGAATATTAATGACATTATTAACAATAATGAAAATCACAAAGTTTGTGAGTTTTGTTTATTTAATGCATGATGAATTTATACGACTGATGCTGAAGTTTCAGATATTTTGTATCTATAATATGATGTCAAATATGTGTTTTACTCACATTTTACATTAATGGAGATGGAGGCAGATTTTGTCCCGAGCTCATTCTTAGCTTCACAGAGATATTTTCCAGAGTCTGAAGACTTGATGTGACCAAAGAAGAGCTGTTGTCTCTGGTTCATGTCTCTGTAAACTGTATTATCCTTGAACCAGGTGTACTTAGCTGCTGGGTTAGCATCACTGCTGCAGCTCAGAGTCACTGAACTGCCCTCCTTTACTCCTCCAGAGGGACTTGATGTCACAGATGTGTGTTTAGGCCCATCTACAGATCATGTAAAAACATGTAAAAACATCATGTAGATGAATGTTAATTACAGTATTAATGACAATGAAAATCTTAAAAGGAACCCCGACTATGAAGACTTGTATGCCCTATGTGATTAACATTGGCATCAGCTAGCCTATATAAATGTGATATAAAAAAAAAAAATATATATATATATATATAGGAGGGTATGTGGGAAAGTGGGAGGGTATGTGGGAAAGTGGTGGATGGGGTTTATGTTGCACCCTGCCATCTGGTGGCCGCGGAGCGCTTTTCACTCTCGCCTCTGTCTAATGCTACCCACACATCAGAAGACTTTGAAAAGATTTGGAAAAGACTCTTGGAAAACTATCAGCTCACACCTGCTCACATCTAAAGACAAGTGTTTAGAGTTTTTAGTCACAGCCGAGTCTCAGACTGAGATTTTACAAAGACTGTGAATCTTGCAGGGTCACTATTTACAAGACTACAACTAGATTCTTTTATTCTTTTTTCCCACCATGCAGTTTGTTCCCATCATGCCCTTAGTACAAACTGTCAGGTTTCCTGTTTCCGCTTTTGTCAGGGCTCATCTATTGGTTGTTGATTATGTTACGTCACTGCGACTTGCGATAATATCAAACACGTTTGATATTATCGCAAGCCCAAGACTAGGAAAAGACTGATCTGAAACAGCGCAGATTACTACCTTACACTTAACGACCAAGATGACGGGGGCGCGCTGTGACTCCGGTAAAACTCTGAGATTTACTAAAGACTTTCAGTTTTTAGTCTGGGACTGTGAAAATCGTTTGGTGTAAGCCCAGCATAAGGGAAACCCGACCATATATGGAGTTCCAACGAGACCAGGAGAGACACCTGTGCGAAGCGAGCTGCAGCCACTCGCCCTAATGAAGGGAGAGAGGATAAAAGCAGCAGGAAGTGGACACAATGAGGAAGGAGTAGTGGACGAGAGAGAGAGAGAGAGAGAGAGAGAGCGCTGTGTATGACCCTTTTCCCCAGGAGAACCCCGTTGGCCGATCGACCCTTGGACCGTCTGAGAACCCGCCCATGTACCGACCCCCGCCTGTCTGACATCCCTCCCTCCCGCCGAACCCTGGTCCGTCTGAAAACCCGCCCGTGCACCGACCCCCTCCTGTCTGACATCCCTCCCTCCCGCCGAACCCTGGTCCGTCTGAAAACCCGCCCGTGTACCGACCCCCGCCTGTCTGACATCCCTCCCTCCCGCCGAACCCTGGACCGTCTGCAAACCCGACCCCGTGCACCGAACCCCACGCTCAACCACCGACGACGAGTCCAGAGCCTGAGCCCCCTCAGGACCGACCCCCCCTCCGCTGCGGCGGCGTCTTCCCCCCTCTTTCCCTCTCCCGAACCTCCAATAAATTGGATTACTTGTAACATTGGTGTGGACAGTGAACTATTTTTCAATACTGGTTTGGTGGCACCTCTTCCCCGAGGTTGCCACAATATATATATATATATATAATTATCTACTGTGGGCTGGTAAAAACAGCAACCGGTAACAGTAGCGCCATTAGCTCACCTCTCAAGCACAACCTATTTACATCTTCGACCCAGAGTGCATTGCGCATGTAAAGTAATGGTGACCTCCGTAGGTCAAAATATGTATTAAATGTGGAGGATTTTTAAAGTAATGAAAATATTTCATAAGTTTCTAACAACATATGTTTTTAGTAGGAGAGGGCAATTATAGCGTATTAAGGCCTAAAAGTCTTCATAGTCGGGTTTCCTTTTAAACTTTGTGAGTTTTGTTTATTTACTGCATTTATATGACTGATGCTGAAGTTTAAGATATTTGTATCTATAAATTATGTTAAATATGTGTTTTACTCACATTTTACATTGATGGAAATGGAGACATATTTTGTCCTGAGCTCATTCTGAGCTTTACAGAGATATTGTCCAGAGTCTGAAGACTTGATGTGACCAAAGACGAGCTGTTGTCTCTGGTTCATGTATCTGGAGGAGTCATCTGTATTAACCTTGAACCAGGTGTACTTAGCTGCTGGGTTAGCATCACTGCTGCAGCTCAGAGTCACTGAACTGCCCTCCTGTATTTCACCAGAGGGACTTGATGTCACAGATGTGTGTTTAGGCCCATCTACAGATCACATAAAAACATGTAAAAACATCAGTTTACATCAATGAAGATGGAGATAGATTTGTTCCCGAGCTCATTCTTAGCTTCACAGAGATATTTTCCAGAGTCTGAAGATATGATGTGACCAAAGATGAGCTGTTGTCCCTGGTTCGTATCTGGAGGAGTTATCTAGATTAATCTTGAACCACGTGTAGTTAGCTCCTGGGTTAGCATCACTGCTGCAGCTCAGTCATTGAACTGCCTTTCACTGTTATGAACATAACTTACCAATATTCATCCTAAAGATATGAAACCATGTATAGCACGCTACTGCAACATCAGTAGATACCGAATACTGTTTCTACTGATGAAATACTACTATGTATTAGGGGTGTCCCCGACTAAGAATTTACAAAGTTGAATCTGATTCGTCAAGTCTTGCCTATAGTCGACTGATCATCGAATCATGTTTTTTTTGCTCATTGATCCATATTCTCATTTCTCATTGGCTTCCATTTTTTCCACACCAGACTAAAGAGCTGAAACACTCAATTAAACAATTTCGATTACAATTTCGAGGCCGTTCGGCGGCGGTGTGTTTTGGACTTCAAGTCCGCTGAACGGCGCGCGTCAAAACAGCCGCCCCTATTATTTTCTATGTACACCCCCACACCGGCGCGCCGCCCGCTACACTTCACGCCACTGTCCTATTTCACAGCGTCGCCGTGTGTCAAGTGCCGCCGAAAAGGCGCTTTTGTCTTTTCTTTTGTTTTTCTTCTGCTCCGGAGACGACTATATTCCTGTTGACGCACCGCAGCGTGACGCTTCCTATGAGTGCTAGGGGCGGCACTTGTGTCATAGACGCGCTGCGGCGGCAGTGTGTTTTGCACTTGATATTTATACAAAAATAGGCTTTATACCTGTATCATGATTTATTGGGAGAAATAAACTATATGTAAAATCAAACATTCAGCACCGCCTATAGCCCGAATGGAATGATCCGGTGTTTTTCCGACGATTTGACTATGAGATTGGCAGTCGAGTCAGGCTCCTTCGATCGAATCGTCGAATCGTCGACTATTTGGGGTCACCCCTACTATGTATACATAAGTCATAGTTTTTTACAGGCATACAGCAATACATGGATAATAACTAAACATTTTGAAGACCAGATATAGCAAAGATGTTTACACATTATAATGGAGAGTACAGATTTTCAACTCACACTGGACATCTATGAATACCCAGTTAGAGCGGAGACGTCCATATTTGTTCTCTGCTTGACAGCGGTACTTTCCTCTGTCTTCAGAGTGGACTGAGGTGAAGGTATAACGTTGAATTGGTTTCCAGAGCAGAGGTTGGTTGTTCTTGAACCAGGTGTAGTAAGCTGCTGGGTTGGCATCACTGCTGCAGCTCAGAGTCACTGGACTGCCCTCCTTTACTCCTCCAGAGGGACTTGATATCACAGATGTGTGTTTAGGCCCATCTACAGGTCACATAAAAACATGTAAAAACATCAGTTTACATCAATGAAGATGGAGATAGATTTGTTCCCGAGCTCATTCTTAGCTTCACAGAGATATTTTGCAGAGTCTGAAGATATGATGTGACCAAAGACGAGCTGTTGTCCCTGGTTCATGTATCTGGAGGAGTTATCTAGATTAATCTTGAACCACGTGTAGTTAGCTCCTGGGTTAGCATCACTGCTGCAGCTCAGAATCATTGAACTGCCTTTCACTGTTATGAACATAACTTATCAATATTCATCCTAAAGATATGAAACCATGTATAGCACGCTACTGCAACATCAGTAGATACCGAATACTGTTTCTACTGATGAAATACTACTATGTATTAGGGGTGTCCCCGACTAAGAATTTACAAAGTTGAATCTGATTCGTCAAGTCTTGCCTATAGTCGACTGATCATCGAATCATGTTTTTTTTGCTCATTGATCCATATTCTCATTTGCGACATTGGCTTCCATTTTTTCCACACCAGACTAAAGAGCTGAAACACTCAATTAAACAATTTCGATTACAATTTCGAGGCCGTTCGGCGGCGGTGTGTTTTGGACTTCAGGTCTGCTGAACGGCGCGCGTCAAAACAGCCGCCCCTATTATTTTCTATGTACACCCCCACACCGGCGCGCCGCCCGCTACACTTCACGCCACTGTCCTATTTCACAGCGTCGCCGCGTGTCAAGTGCCGCCGAAAAGGCGCTTTTGTCTTTTCTTTTGTTTTTCTTCTGCTCCGGAGACGACTATATTCCTGTTGACGCACCGCAGCGTGACGCTTCCTATGAGTGCTAGGGGCGGCACTTGTGTCATAGACGCGCCGCGGCGGCAGTGTGTTTTGCACTTGATATTTATACAAAAATAGGCTTTATACCTGTATCATGATTTATTGGGAGAAATAAACTATATGTAAAATCAGACATTCAGCACCGCCTATAGCCCGAATGGAATGATCCGGTGTTTTTCCGACAATTTGACTATGAGATTGGCAGTCGAGTCAGGCTCCTTCGATCGAATCGTCGAATCGTCGACTATTTGGGGTCACCCCTACTATGTATACATAAGTCATAGTTTTTTACAGGCATACAGCAATACATGGATACCAACTAAACATTTTGAAGACCAGATATAGCAAAGATGTTTACACATTATAATGGAGAGTACAGATTTTCAACTCACACTGGACATCTATGAATACCCAGTTAGAGCTGAGACGTCCATATTTGTTCTCTGCTTGACAGCCGTACGTTCCTCTGTCTTCAGAGCGGACTGAGGTGAAGGTATGATGTTGAATTGGTTTCCAGAACAGAGGTTGGTTGTTCTTGAACCAGGTGTAGTTAGCTGCTGGGTTAGCATCACTGCTGCAGCTCAGAGTCACTGAACTGCCCTCCTTTACTCCTCCAGAGGGACTTGATGTCACAGATGTGTGTTTAGGCCCATCTACAGGTCACATAAAAACATATAAAAACATCATGTAGATGAATATTAATGACAGTATTAATGATCATGAAAATCACAAAGTTTGTGAGTTTTGTTTATTTAATGCATGATGAATTCATACGACTGATGCTGAAGTTTCAGATATTTTGTATCTATAGTAGGCTATGATGTCAAATATGTGTTTTACTCACATTTTACATTAATGGAGATGGAGGCAGATTTTGTCCCGAGCTCATTCTTAGCTTCACAGAGATATTTTCCAGAGTCTGAAGACTTGATGCGATCAAAGACAAGTTGTTGTTTCTGGTTCATGTCTCTGTAAACTGTATTATCCTTGGACCAGGTGTACTTAGCTGCTGGGTTAGCATCACTGCTGCAGCTCAGAGTCACTGAACTGCCCTCCCTTACTTCTCCATAGGGACTTGATATCACATATGTGTGTTTAGGCCCATCTACAGGTCACACAAAAGCATGTAAAAACATCATGTAGATGAATATTAATGACAGTATCAATGATAATGAAAATCACAAAGTTTGTGAGTTTTGTTTATTTAAAGCATTTTGAATTTATACGACTGATGCTGAAGTTTAAGATAGTTTGTATATACAGTATAATATGATGTCAAATATGTGTTTAACTCACATTTTACATTAATGGAGATGGAGGCAGATTTTGTCCCAAGCTCATTCTTAGCTTCACAGAGATATTTTCCAGAGTCTGAAGACTTGATGTGACCAAAGACGAGCTGTTGTCCCTGGTTCATGTATCTGTTAACTGTATTATCCTTGAACCAGGTGTACTTAGCTGCTGGGTTGGCATCACTGCTGCAGCTCAGAGTCACTGAACTGCCCTCCTTTACTCCTCCAGAGGGACTTGATGTCACAGATGTGTGTTTAGGCCCATCTACAGGTCACATAAAAACATGAAAAACATCAGTTTACATCAATGGAGATGGAGGCAGATTTTGTCCCGAGCTCATTCTTAGCTTCACACCGATATTTTCTAGAGTCTGAAGACTTGATGTGATCAAAGACGAGCTGTTGTCCCTGGTTCATGTATCTGGAGGAGTTATCTGGATAACCTTGAACCAGGTGTACTTAGCTGCTGGGTTAGCATCACTGCTGCAGCTCAGAGTCATTGAACTGCCTTCCACTGTTATGAACATAACTTATCAATATTCATCCTAAAGATATGAAACCATGTATAGCACGCTACTGCAACATCAGTATGATACCGAATACTGTTTCTACTGATGAAATACTACTATGTATACATAAGTCATAGTTTTTTACAGGCATACAGCAATACATGGATAATAACTAATCATTTTGAAGACCAGATATAGCAAAGATGTTTACACATTATAATGGAGAGTACAGATTTTCAACTCACACTGGACATCTATGAATACCCAGTTAGAGCTGAGACGTCCATATTTGTTCTCTGCTTGACAGCGGTACTTTCCTCTGTCTTCAGAGTGGACTGAGGTGAAGGTATAACGTTGAATTGGGTTCCAGAGCAGAGTTTGGTTGTTCTTGAACCAGGTGTACTTAGCTGCTGGGTTAGCATCACTGCTGCAGCTCAGAGTCACTAAACTGCCCTCCTTTACTCCTCCAGAGGGACTTGATATCACAGATGTGTGTTTAGGCCCATCTACAGATCATTTAAAAACATGAGTTTACATCAATGAAGATGGAGGCAGATTTTGTCCTGAGCTCATTCTTAGCTTCACAGAGATATTTTCCAGAGTCTGAAGACTTGATGTGACCAAAGACGAGCTGTTGTCTCTGGTTCATGTATCTGGAGGAGTTATCTGGATAACCTTGAACCAGGTGTGGTTAGCTGCTGGGTTAGCATCACTGCTGCAGCTCAGAATCACTGAACTGCCTTCTACTGTTATGAACATAACTTATCAATATTCATTCTAAAGATATGAAACCATGTATAGCACGCTACTGCAATATCAGAATGATACCGAATACTGTTTCTACTGATGAAATACTACTATGTATACATAAGTCATAGTTTTTTTTACAGGCATACAGCAATACATGGATAATAACTAAACATTTTGAAGACCAGATATAGCAAAGATGTTTACACATTATAATGGAGAGTACAGATTTTCAACTCACACTGGACATCTATGAATACCCAGTCAGAGCTGAGACGTCCATATTTGTTCTCTGCTTGACAGCGGTACTTTCCTCTGTCTTCAGAGTGGACTGAGGTGAAGATATAACGTTGAATTGGGTTCCAGAGCAGAGTTTGGTTGTTCTTGAACCAGGTGTACTTAGCTGCTGGGTTAGCATCAGTGCTGCAGCTCAGAGTCACTGAACTGCCCTCCTTTACTCCTCCAGAGGGACTTGATGTCACAGATGTGTGTTTAGGCCCATCTACAGGTCACATAAAAACATGTCAAAACATCATGTAGATGAATATTAATGACAGTATTAACAATAATGAAAATCAAAAGTTTGTGAGTTTTGTTTATTTAATGCATGATGAATTTATATAATTGATGTTGAAGTTTAAGATATTTTGTCTTTATAAATAATGCCAAATATGTGTTTTACTCACATTTTACATTAATGTAGATGGAGGCAGATTTTGTCCTTAGCTCAGTCTCAACTAGACAGTAATATTGTCCAGAGTCTGAAGACTTGATGGGACCAAAAACGAGCTGTTGTCCCTGGTTCATGTATCTGGAGGAGTTATCTGTATTAACCTTGAACCAGGTGTAGTTAGCTGCTGGGTTGGCATCACTGCTGCAGTTCAGAGTCACTGAACTGCCCTCCTCTATTTCACCAGAGGGCCTCACGGTCACTGAGGGGGTCTCTGGAGCAGCTGACAGCCAACAGTTACATTTCATTCATTATATAAAATACCATCAGCTTGAATCCATTCATACTATCTACATGTAGTTCTCTACCCGGGCCAGGGTTTACGTTAGGCGGCAAATGCCAGCTTTTCGCCGGTATCACGTGTAGTTGTCCAGCAGATGAAAATATCCATCCGGTGGGAAGTATGCCAAATAATAAAATAAAATAAATTAATAGTTTAATAGCATGTTAAATAGCCTAATATTGTGTGACTTATTAGATATTTTGCCAAGACAACTTAAATTTAAATTAATTATGCAAAAGTTTAGTTTCGCCACCGCTCGCTACTCAGGGTTTGGTCATGTGACTAAGCGTGGCAGAGCGGGGACGGTCGCTCCAGAACCGGATCAGAACCGCCCTGAGAAGCCGCCTCACTGACTATCTGGAGCCCATCAGCTACCGGTCTGACGACGATCTAGCCTCTGGGAGCAAGGGCCGGATTATTGACCCTGGCATGATGTCAGTGCACTGTGGACTGGACTTACACACTGGAGGAGAGGGGAGATGTTTGTATCCTTCAACAGCACATGAAAAGATGTCTTCAGACCCAATATAGACACTGTAGTACCTTCCTCGTCCTACAAACTGTCCTCTCCTGGTCCAGATGTAGGGACCAGCTAGACCACACATACTGTGACATTCCAGCTTTGCCCAGGTAGGATGTGTAGGGTCAGGAATGGACACTTTCACCCGGAGATCTGGTGTGACAACAAATGACACAAAAGTGATTAAAATAAACCGCATTACACACGATACAAATTTTAAAACACACATTCACAAGATGTTGAGCAGACTCATTAGTAATCAAAGTTTACCTGTCACAGATAACATCACTCCAGGGTCACCAGTATATTTCCCACCTGGTTGGTCTGTTTCGAACCGAAACTTGTACCAAGCAGCAGAGTCACTCAGTCTCAGGTCTCTGATCCTCAGGGTACATTTTCCATTACATCTGTACCTGTTACAGCTGTTCTCTTCACAGCTGTATTCAACACGATCTGCATAGTCTGTATCATTTCGCAGATCAACATATTCATCTCCGTCTGTTTTAGTAAACCACAGTGTTTCCTGGACTGTGGTATCTCGGCCATCTTGTTCTTTAGGGTATTCATAGGTGCAGTTGATCTCAACCGTTGGTCCTCTTAAAGCGCAGACATTACTAGATGTGTAAGTAACTCTCCAGTCATCATTTCCCTGCAGGGCTGTAAAAAACAAACGATGTCATTGAGAATGAACAAGACACAGAGGTTCAGCTGATGAAATGATCAGAAGATACATAAAGAGCCAACTCCAGGTGAGTCTATTCCGGGAGGTTTTTGTTTTTATTGGTTATGTTTTTAACAGCGCTGATCTCAGTAAAACCTCTACATCCAGGGACCGCAAGCTCATGTTGATATTACCTTATGTATATGGCCAAATACATAAGGTAATATCAACGTGAGCTTATGGTAAATGAACCCTTCAATGTTGTCAATAATTAAGGTTCACCTGGCAATCAGGAAATGGTCAACAATCTGTATTGTAATCTCAAATGTAAATGTTCTCACAAATAAATATTGTATATCATATTGTGATTTAAAGAATGACTTTTACTGCAAGAGGCTGTATAAACCTGCATTGATGTGGTATTTCCCAAAGACTAATGAACCACAACTCAAGTCTATAAAGTGAACCTTTCTCTATTCTATTGGTCTTCTTAACCAAACACAGCATTGTAGAGGTTGATTCTTTAATGTCACATCTATTTACAACATGCTGTGGTTTCACCCTCTCCTCCTTCCAGTTGCTTGGTTGTCATGTTACTCATTGAAACAGTTCAATGTTAAACAACTAAACAACAGTTATCCACTAAATGTTCAGAGTGTAAATGTACCAACCTGGTACTGACAGAAGGAAAGCTAGAAATCCTCTTGCTGCTGATGTCCAATTCATAGTTAGTCCTCTCCTCTCTCACCTGTTGTTATAGGGAGATATTTAAACACACCTGCAGGTAAAAAATACAATTAAAAAAGTACATAAAAGAAGAATTACATCAGTTTGTAAAAATCCACAACAATGTTAATGGTATTTCCTCCTTATCATTCTTACCTCCTGTGATTGATATATGAATGTTATGTTTGTTAAGCAGTGAATAAAAGGTAAGAAAATACGTCTTACTGTAGAAGAGGAAGCTGGTCTGACTTATAGAGTCTGTCTGCCAGTTTATCATACATTTAGTTGAACACACAAAAAAAGTATTTCCTTCCTCTTTATATAATGAATATGCAGCAGTGCATCTCTGCCCTCTGCCCAATAGTTCTGTTAATAGAACATAGAATCACCTTATTAGGTCATAATGAACTGCACTAAGTTTCATCTTGTTTTAACTTCTGCTTTTTTATCATCATTTGTATTTATCTTCACTCCACCTCTCTCTCTTTCTCCATGGTGGCTATTAATTTTAGAAGAAACCATGTTTATGATGTACTCATCATATTAGATATTAGGTCTCATTGTGCATCCAGTCTCTCCTCCCTGTTAGGCCAGAGCACTTCATCCACATCACACCTGATGTCTGCCTTTCAAGCCACAGAGGATTTATCTGCTGGCATGTCATCGCCCCCCTCTGCAGTCCTCAACTGTGAGGTCCTCACAACCAGCATTCATAGCACCCAGTGAAGCTAACTGGTTATGGGGCTGGTGGTCATACACCTTTCACCTCCATGCTGACAATTGTTTTATTTATTTATTTAGACAGTAAATTGTCTCAAGGAGGGGTGGATAGAGTAGCATTATGCTTGTGAGTATTTCGTGTTCATAATTTGCACTTGTGGGATTGAATTGACAGCATGTGTTCTCTGTTACTCTTCAAAGTCACTCACTCCAATCCCCCATCATGCTGACCTTCTCTTGTACAAACACAACGCTCATTGTACTATAGTATATATATATATATATATATATATATATATATATATATATATATATATATATATATGTACATAAAGTATTTTGCATGCATGATTTACCCAATGAATGTGTCAATGCGGGCAGGAAATGTCCACAGCCAACTGAGAAAAATACAATCTGTTTTGACTGGCTTGTCATGATTGAATAAGAATTGCATTTACAAAATGGCAATTGGCTTTTTGTGTTTTGCATTTTGTGTTTTGCGTTGGTGTGTGGTTTAAAGGTACTGTTGAGAGAATGAGTTTAAACATTTTGTAATTGTATCTAAGCGATTGAGAAAGACTGCAACACAATGATGATGCAGCAGTGCATCGTCTTATCTACACGAGGCTCAGTAGTTCCCAGCAGTTGTGTTAATTCTGGGCAGCATAGAATCACCATTTTAAACCACAATGAACTGCAAAAAATGTTTCTTCTCGTTTTATCTTCTGCTATTTTATTATCTTTTGCCTTATCTGTTATCATTCAGGCTGTGGCGCCAGATTAGTGCCAAAATGCACTCGCGTGATAAAACATGCAGTCGGGCGTACTATATTATTTCACACACGCGCAGAGAGAATTGCGCGCTCGCAGGTAATAACTACGCGTGTGAAATAATATAATACGCCCGACTGCATATTTTATCACGCGAGTGCATTTTGGCGCTAATGTGCCGCCATATCAGGCGCCTGTGAGGTTTCTCCAGCCCAAGGTGTAAAGTCTCTTCCCCCACACAGTAAATGTGAAGTACTGTATAAACTTGTACCTCTGCTAATGGAGGTGTAGACCTCTCAAAAGATTCCTCACCCAATCGCACCTGTGAACTTGGCCATGGGGTTGGCCAATCATTGACTTTGCAGGCTGGTGTACTGGCGAATGGGAGGAGAGGAGAGGGGCGGGACTAGAGGGAGTCGGCGGGAAACGCAGAACAGGACGGTGGCGCTTGAAGCGCTCCACGGCGGACGAAGAGTGCAAGATAAACTGGATAAATAAGTTTTGGTTCTTGGTTGTCGCATGTGTTGCGCGGCTTGGTCTGACCGGAGGAGGAGTTGCGGTTGGAGTGGCGTGTGGAGGAACGGAGGAGTCCGCACCGTCAGCCCTGGGAGGCCATCCGGTGTCGTGTCGGCGTCCGTCGGCAGCGTTGGGGGATTTCCACCCCAAAAGACGAGGACAGCCAGCAGTTCCCTACTAGCCCTGGACGTGTGGCTCATCCCACCTGCGCTACCCCTTTCTCTCCACCTCTCACGCCATTGCTACAGTGCGGTTGGGGAGTAATAATTACCCTGCCACACGTGACTCCGCCATTTTGTATGGACAGCAACGCGCTGGTGAGGGTCATGTTCGTTCGGTGAACGGTCCGCACCCCCGTGGGCGGGGGTGGACATTGAGTGTTTTTGTGATATTGAGTGTTTTTTTCGTGTGTGTTACCGGTGTTGACAGATAGGGTTGAACGGTATTTATATGCAGGGTGCGACTTGCCGGTGGGGATGGTGGGGACTTTCCCCCCCTCTGGTTTACACGTCCTACCCTCTGCTGAATTGTTTTTATCCTCGGTGGGGACAAAATGTCCCCCCCCCCCCCCACCCACCCACCCAAATCATTTTCACCATTACATCGTAATTATTAACAACCAAAATACAAAGGGTCCGTGTTCATTTTGATTGTGCTGTGATTTTGATCTACCGGGAACGAGTCAGAGGCGTCGCGCTCGCAGAAAGCAGTTTTATTTTGAAAACCAACCGGATTTTCTTGCGTTTCACAAGTCCAACTTCCTGTCAGCGTCATCCGCGCCAAAACAAAAGCTTAAATCAAATGGAGAAACAATGAAAAGAATCCAGAGCAACATATCGTCATATTTTACAGGACCACAACAAAAAATTCTGAGAAAAAATATAACAGAAGATGAAACAAGATCTGACATTGCTGATCGGATGGTGGACAGCAGCATCTCTCTGGTTGAGGAGAGCTCCCAGGCCGAGGGGTTATATCTACACAAGAGTCAACAGTTTTCATGTTTTCACACTGTTGTGTGGTAATTATTCTGAATAAAATGTTTCTCAAAAGTATCCCCCCCTCTGGTTTTTTCAGAAATCGCACCCTGTTTATATGTATGCTGTTATTATTGGTATATAGTGTGATTAGAAGAATATTCTTAAATTCTTTACTTTTTATTGTTTTAATTTTCATTACTTCCTTTTCCTAATTAGTATAAATAAATAATTATACATTTTCACATTTAAAATTATTGCTTTTATACTTTCTTTACTATCTTTAATGAAGTAGGGGCATCTCATCCTCTGGCTGTAGAATATAATGGTTAGGGGGAATACAGGTAGGTCACATACAGACACCTTCTGGTATACGGTCCTTTAGGTCTTCACCGTGACAGGTCCAAATCCTAAAGCCTAAGCATTGTATTCAAACTAAGCAAGCAGAGTAGGCTGAGACTAGTAGGCCTGGGGGTTAGGGACTTAGATCCTCTGATTTCTAGCCTTTCAGGGAAGAGATATTTACCCCTACCAGTGTTTCCCCTAGAAATTTTTCCAGCAGTGGTGCTGTTGCGTAACGGAGGCAAGCCGCACGCGGCGGCGCGCAGGGGTCTGGGGGCATTCACCTCCGGAAGATTTTTTTTTTTTAATAACCCCTTAAACCATAACTTCTGGCAAGTTTTGTGGATAGAAATGGACATTTTGAGACAAATATGATATACCATCAACAGATTTAATATTGGAGCACGTACCTTGAACTGGTCAGAAACAGAAATCTTGATTTTATAATTTTAGACAGGATTACTCATGTTTTTCTTTTGTGTTAATTTTAAGCTTTTATTTACATTATTGGTAGAAATTGATTGGGGCAAAAAATATTGAAAATGTTGTCTTAAAGGGGAAATGAACCCAAAAACAACACTATGCTCCAACACTATATTTCATCACATGAATAAAGTTGATTGTGCTGCCATCAAATGTACTAACTCCATATAAAAAAGAAAATAATTTAACGGCTACAGTAACGGTGATTTGACGCGTCATCAAATCACCGGAAGAAAAATGCAGGACTACAAGTTATGAACGTTCTGAATGTGAATCTTCAGGAGAGCAGCCCTCTCGGACACACACACACACACACAGGGGTTGAAATAAGGCTGTTTTACTCGCCAAATGCGAGTAATTTTTGTATTTGTCGAGTAATTTATGAAGACCACTCGCCACTCTGGCGAGTAATCTAAGAATTCGCCGCGATTGCCGCGGACCCGCCAGCAACGGACCCGCTAGCCGCGGACCCGACCGCGCAGCACCCACCGCCGTCTACAATCGCTGTTACCGCTGTTTTATTATCATCCGCACTCCCACACCGTCACCGGGGCTTCATAGTAATGTGTCCGAATAGAGCAGCCCTCTCGGACACACACATGCTGTTACCGCTGTAACATGCTGTTAACAGCGATTGTAGACGGCGGTGGGTGCTGCGCGGTCGGGTCCGCGGCTAGCGGGTCCGTTGCTGGCGGGGTCCGCGGCAATCGCGGCAAATTCTTAGATTACTCGCCAGAGTGGCGAGTGGTCTTCATAAATTACTCGACAAATACAAAAATTACTCGCATTTGGCGAGTAAAACAGCCTTATTTCAACCCCTGTGTGTGTGTGTGTGTGTGTGTGTCCGAGAGGGCTGCTCTCCTGAAGATTCACATTCAGAACGTTCATAACTTGTAGTCCTGCATTTTTCTTCCGGTGATTTGATGACGCGTCAAATCACCGTTACTGTAGCCGTTAAATTATTTTCTTTTTTATATGGAGTTAGTACATTTGATGGCAGCACAATCAACTTTATTCATGTGATGAAATATAGTGTTGGAGCATAGTGTTGTTTTTGGGTTCATTTCCCCTTTAACGCTTGGCAATTTCAAGATGACGTTGTAGTTGTGCTAAATACCGATCATGTGAAGATTTTTGCAGTGGCGCTGATTTTCCAGCAGTGGCGCTGCGCCACTGCTGAATACATAGTAGGGGAAACACTGCCTACTATGCGGACGTAGGTCCCGTCCGCTACACTAACACACTGTTATAGTACGCTAATGTAATGTGCGTTAATGAGGTTATCTTTGAGTTAAAGTTTTTTGAGCAGGCCAGTTTCCATAAGTCTCTGTTTTGCATGCATGATGTTGTTTCTCTTGAACACATGGGTTTCTCCTGACTAGAATATCTTCATGAGGGAAAGTTTATACAGAAAGTTAAGTTGATGTGTTTATTGGAAACTACAACAACTTCAAGGGGTTTGGCGCCCAATGATCACATGCGAGACTCTGGTTCCTTTCACTGATGTTTAATGCAGTACTCGACATCTCCAACACCGTACAACTAAACGTACAGACAAATGTAAAACAAAAGAAAACATGAGTTCATACATTCATTCATCTCACAGGAATATCCCTGTGTTGAGTGGCAATAAATATCACTCGTTTACTGCTTTGTTATACACGGCTAACATTAACTTAAACAACGTAACATCTTTTGGAACAACATAACAACTTAAGGCAGAAGAGCAAACCTAGCTTATCACTTTAATACAAATGAAAGAAAACAT
Source organism: Merluccius polli (assembly GCA_030340625.1). Taxonomy (NCBI): domain Eukaryota; kingdom Metazoa; phylum Chordata; class Actinopteri; order Gadiformes; family Merlucciidae; genus Merluccius; species Merluccius polli. The sequence continues at coordinate 162,884 of JAOPHQ010000585.1, forward strand.
AATACTGACCACTTTGCCTGCTTATCAACAATGCGGGGTTAACTTATATATTCCTCGCGAGAAAGTCTCCTTATTTAAAATACTCACATTTGAACACAAATCTGTCTCCCACTATTTGCACTCCATATGTGCAACACAATTTAAAAAACAAGACAATCCAGCAACGACCGGAAACCCAATCACATGAGAAAAACAATGAGTGCGACAGCCACTCATTGTCAGCCAGCGTATTGTCCTGTTCAAGCTGAACGAGACACTATACTTTGTCCCACTATTTAAATCCTGCTGCCGCTGCTGGTTCAAACTCTGGGGTGTTTTTTGATGGTGCTGTATAACTCTGAGGTTTCTCCCGTCTCTGCCTGGTCACGGCCCCTGAAAAGAAGACAGAGGAGATATGAACTTCAGCCACCCTGTAAAGCAGATCCATTGGGTTGATGAAGTCTCAAAACTTAGTCTATTTTCTCTTTACAAATACCAAGAGCAGCTTACTCAGGGACAGCATTGGGTATTTTGAACTTGACCACAGAGTAAAGGACCTCATCCGTCTGATCTGATTGGACGCGGCTGCCAGCCGAACAGCGAGGCACTTCCTGGTTCTCTGAGTGAGAGACGCTGGCATAGTGAAGGTCATCCTGCTGTTCTATTGGTTCTCTCTGTGCTGCAGGAGCCACGCGATTGGTCAGAGCCAAGACGTTGCCATGCACAGGAAGTGGCTGATGGGAAGAGAGGACAGAAGAATACATTTAGAAAACACTGTACGTTTTTAAAAGGTAGTCCTGAAGGACATGTCGGTGGTGAACCACATGTCCACCACAAGGTATGGCTAGTGGTCACACCATGGAGGCCGCTAGGCCTGACTTCAAGACTCTTCTTCCTTGAACATAGTCCTCTGTCTAATCACTGCTAGGTTTCCTCCAACAGTTGAGCAGCTGGGACGTTTTTCAGAAAATGAACGTCAGTCTTCTTATTCTGCTCCCTGAAGTCTCTCCAGATCCCAGTCTGTCCTCTAGATCTCACCCCAGGTGTCACCCTTGATGCCTACCCATCTGGCTCAGTAAAATGGCTTCCTGTGTCTTACCTCCTCCGTGGTATCTGGTCCCAGTGCAGATGCTTTTCTGGAGGCCCTCTTTCTTCTGGTGAAGAGAACAGAGAGATGAAGAAGCAACAGGAGAAGTGAAGGAATGTTAAATGAACGAGAGGAGAGAATATCTCACCTCATCCAGAGGAAGGCAACAAGGAGGAGTATGATGGCCAGTAAGACAGCAACGCTTCCTACGGTTCCTACAACTACTGGTGATGCTGTCTCTGGAAAACAGAGATCAGATTTCAAACACTGACAATACATTGTGTGTGTGTGTGTGTGTGTGTGTGTGTGTGTGTGTGTGTGTGTGTGTGTGTGTGTGTGTGTGTGTGTGTGTGTGTTTTAAAGCAACAATTACCTGTCAAACTAATGGAAAAAAAGGTGGAGTTATGACGTCCGATTGCATTATGAGCTTGGCAGTAATAATTTCCTTCAAGCTCAGATGTTATATTAGTGATGGTGTAGTTCTGTCCTGATTCTATCACTGAGTCTTCATGTTCCTTGAACCAGGTGTAGTTAGCTGCTGGGTTAGCATCACTGCTGCAGCTCAGAGTCACTGCACTGCCCTCCTTTACTCCTCCAGAGGGACTTGATGTCACAGATGTGTGTTTAGGCCCATCTACAGGTCACATAAAAACATGTAAAAACATAATGCAGATGAATATTAATGACAGTATTAACGATATTGAAAATCATTAATCATGAACAAAATCATATTTTGTTTGTTTCATGCATGATTAATTTATAGTTATTTTTTATCTATAATATGTCAAGAGTCTGAAGACATGATGTGACCAAAGACGAGATGTAGTCCGAGATGTAGAAGTGTTGCCATATATACTGTATATATATATATATATATATATATATATATATATATATATATATATATATATATATATATATATATATAGCAACACAATTTAGATTAGGGACCACATATTCACCATTAACTAGTTGCTAATTTATGTACAACAACTTCCTTACTTACTATCAATAAGCAGTAATTCAGAGGTTATTGAGGGAAAACTCTAATATTAAAGTTAATGGCCTAGTAGTTGTAGAATATGGTCATGCAGAATAATACATTAATAAGTGCTTTATAATGACTAATAAAGAGCCAATATGTGTGCTTATAAGCAACTAGTTAATGGTGAATATGTGGTCCATAATCTAAAGTGTTACCATATATATATTATTTTGTTTTTTAATACTGAGAAACCCGCAGCACGGCTGCTAATAAAAGTCTCTCTGCTGCACTCCCATGTCTTCCTTCCTACAACCAACTATATGTCAGCAATCAGCATTGTACTGCTACAGTGATTAACATCTTATTATGTTGGTTTAGAAACGGACCAATGGAGCCGCCTGGTCAGCAACATGACGGAGATCACGTTTAAGTAGAGGGGGGGTATGGAGGATCGAAACTGACAAAATAAAAAGTAAATAAATAAATGACTCAATAAATCAATAAATAAATGAAATAATACAGAAATTCATGTAGAAATAAAAGCCTCAATGATTAAATAAATGTGCAAGTTAATTTGAAAATAAATACATATACTGAATACAAATAAAAATGAATACAATTTATTTATTTTTGTATTCATTTATTTTCAGATTTAATTATTTTCTAATGTATTCTTTTCTACATATAGTTATTTCTGTTTTCATTTATTTCCATATTCATTTATTTCTGTATTTATTTCCCTATTTATTTATTTCCCTTTTTATTTATTCCTGTATTTCTTCTCCATATGTAAATGAGGGGCGTGTCTTGGACACTTTGATTGCATTAGCAATCAACCCCACAGGAGAAGAGGCCCAGACCCTCCTCTCCCTCTAGAAGCAGAAGAAGAAACCAATCAGCTCTTCGAGAGGCGGCTGATCGCCTTGATGCATAGAAATAAACACGGCCTTGATGAACTAGAACAACGTCAGCATGACACACAACCGGTAAGTACAGTCGATCTATGAGCCCTCATATCGATTAACCAATGGGAGTAAATTAATTAATTGTGTTCGTATATTTATTTATTTGTGTATATTTATTTATTTTCTATTTAACTTGCAAATTGATTTAATCATTGAGGCTGTTATTTCTACATATATTTCTGTATTATGCAATTTATTTAGCCTATTTATTGAGTCATTTATGTATTCATTTATTTATTTTTTCGGCTGTTTCGGTCCTCCATATGGGGGGGGGGGGGGGGGGGGGGGCGCTATACGGTACCGCTATACTGTGTTGTTATTAGTGTAGCAGTGTAGGTGCAGTACCGCCACCCACTCTGGAGTTGAGTCCAGTGCGACACCTAGTGGGAAGATCCGGTATACTGGTCCGGTCCGGTGTTTTATATCTATATCCAGGGCTGCACATAACTTTTTTATTGAGTTACTCATTTGAGTACCAGGAGATGGTGTTCGGTACGCACTCCACACGTAGCGTCGTTTCGATAATGATGAAGGCGATTCCACCGCGGGTGGAGTTGTTGACGGGGGGGGGGGGGGGGGGGGGTGGCGGCGGGGGTCCAGTCCGTCACTGCCACGGAGCGAGTACGGATGTCTCACAGTAACGGACGTTGCGTTCAGCTGATTTTGCGCAGTTCTCCAGTGTGCGCGCGGTGCACAGAGCACACAGCGCAGGTGGGGAAACGCAGAAGTAGTACAAGATACACGTGTAGTTTTATTTTGATGACCTGATAGTGAGTTACGCAAAAGCGCTGTAGTGGCACAAGTGACGTTACGCATCGCTGATTATGGGCGCGCATGCGTATGTAAGTTTAAATTCAACTAGCCCAAAGGTAATGAAATATGAAGTAATTTGTCTTTTTTTGTCTGATATTTTATTGGCAGCCGTTTCTCCACACAATACACAAACATGGATCATTTTTGGACGTCAACCAGAACGCTTCCGCGTCCCATTGCCTACAGATTGTGATCCACATGCAGATATGTGTTTCTAGAGATGACCTCACTGAGGAAAGGTGCCAAGGGCTTGGATGGCCTCAACTTTGCACAATTATTTTATGTTTTACACCCGATTGTTTCTTCATTTAAATAAAATACATTGGTTGGGTCATAGCGTTGGTGTTGTATTGCTGTTTAAATGTAGGCTATTATATGGCTATTTAAAACATATGTCCGGTAGTTGTTCTCTATGGCCGGAAGTCTGGAATATTAACGGCCATATTGGCCATAAAAAAAAAGGTGTAATCTCTGACCCTGGCATGATGTCAGTGCACTGTGGAGTGGACTTACACACTGGAGGAGAGGGGAGATGTTCGCATCCTTCAACAGCACATGAAAAGATGTCTTCAGACTTAATATCGACACTGTAGGACCTTCCTCTTTGTCCTACAGACTGTCCTCTCCTGGTCCAGATGTAGGGGTCACCAGCTAGACCACACATACTGTGACATTCCAGCTCTGCCAAGGTAGGATGGGTAGGGTCAGGAAAGGACACTTTCACCTGGAGATCTGGGTGTGAGATCAAATGACACAAGTGATTAAAATAAACCGCATTACACACAATATAAACTGTAAAACACACACATTCACAAGATGTTGAGCAGACTCATTAGTAATCAAAGTTTACCTGTCACAGATAACGTCACTGCAGGTTCACCAGTATAATTCCCACCTGGATGGTTTGTTATGAACCGAAACTTGTACTCAGCAGCAGAGTCACTCAGTCTCAGGTCTCTGATCCTCAGGGTACAGTTTCCATTACAGCTCTTCCCGGTACAGCTGTTGTTTCCACAGCTGTATTCAACACGATTTGCATAGTCTGTATCATTTCGTAGATCAAAATAATCATTTCCGTATTTTTTAGTAAACCACAGTGTTTTCTGGACTGTGGTATTTCGGCCATCTTGTTTTTTAGGGTATCTATAGGTGCAGCTGATCTCAAACGTTGATCTTCTTAAAGCGCAGACATTAGTAGATGTGTAAGTAACTCCCCAGTAATATCCCTGCAGGGCTGTAAAAAACAAACACGTCATTGAGAATGAACAAGACACAGAGGTTCAGCTGATGAAATGATCAGAAGATACATAAAGAGCAGTGGCGTCAGTTTGGTTTTAGAAGTGGTGGGGACAATAACCATAAGCTTGAGTGTGGTTTGAAAAGTGCTGGGGACCCTTATGCTATTCATCCATTCAACGCTGCATTACAATATGCTCTACATTCGGTGCGATTGTCAACGGGGGGGGGGGGGGGCACCGGACCCGCCAGACGCGGACCCAGCACCGGACCCGCGGACCCGGCCGCGGACTCAGCCGCAGACCCGTGTCCGCACACAGCCCGTGTGCATGCTGTGAGGATGTCATCGTGCGCGCCTATCGCATGATTTAGACTTGACGGTTTCGGCAGACAACCCGGGAGGGGGGGGGGGGGGGGGACCGCGGACTGATGACGGGGTTGCGCGATTGTAGCCACTGACGGCGGGGGGGGGGGAATAAAAAAATAAAAAAGGTGCCGGATCCACCGTCGGAGGTGCCGGAACATATTCCGGCGTGTTCCGGCCCAAATTAAGCCCTGGATACTGACGCCGCGTCTGTGTGAAACGATCTGGGTTCTCATAAACCCGTTCGCGGTGGTAAGAGACGAGCAGAGTCTACAGCGTCCGCTCGCAGAGCAGAGTCTACAGCGTCCGCAGTCTACTGTGAAACAATTCACTCCAAAAAGGGTTATGGTTATGGTTATGGTTAGCGTAATCTATCACCGTGACCGGGTTATTATTGGAGTGAATGGACGCTGTAGACTCTGCTCTGCGAGCGGACGCTGTAGTTGGGATGAGAACGGGCTGCGGTTGAGTATGTGGGGATTTGTTCGGTCGCAATTGGGTTTCACATTTTTAAAAGTGGTGGGGACAAAATTCAAATTATAAATAGTGGTGGGGACATGTCCCCCCCGTCCCCCCCGTAATCGACGCCTATGATAAAGAGCCAACTCCAGGTGAGTCTATTCCGGGAGGTTTTTGTTTTTATTGGTTATGTTTTTAACAGCTGATCTCACAGTAAAACCTCTACATCCAGGGACGGACTGGGACTAAGGAGACGTCGATTAGTTTTGGTATGAAGTAATTCATCAATTCAGTTGAATGTGAATTGCTGCGGTATGTGCCAGGCTGGCGGCCGTCCTGGAGCTACCAGGCCGTCCTGGTTCTGTAACTCTCCAGAACTCACAGATGGCCGGTCCACCCCTGTCTACATCTGTTATACTTTTATATACTGGACCGTAGAGCATAGCCTACTGACTTGCATGTAATGAGGACATTGTGACTTTAACTACAGTCACATTACTTTATTGAGACCGACATATCAACTTCAACTGTTACTAGGCCTGCAGCATCCAAGACTGCAGACTGATTCAGCAATTCAGAAAACAAGTTGCTTACATGCAATGAACAATAACGTATGACTGCATTTGGTAAACATTTTAAAATAAGTCCTTACACTATTTTAACAAATGAACATTAATAAACAATAATTGAGTGATATATTACACATAACAACCCTAGATACAGCTGGTGACACAGCTAGCAGGGAGACTTCAAATGTTTAACGTAGGAAACCTTTTGGCCTCTGATCTGACTTCAGACTTGAAATACCCGGACGCTGTATGCAAAAAGCAACTAAATGAACCCTTCAATGTTGTCAATAATTAAGGTTCACCTGGCAATCAGGAAATTGCCAACAATCTGTATTGTAATCTAAAATGTAAATGTTCTCACAAATAAGTATTGAGTATCGTATTGTGATTTAAAGAATGACTTTTACTGCAAGAGGCTGTATAAACCTGCATTGATGTGGTATTTCCCAAAGACTAATGAACCACAACTCAAGTCTATAAAGTGAACCTTTCTCTATTCTATTGGTCTTCTTAACCAAACACAGCATTGTAGAGGTTGATTCTTTAATGTCACATCTATTTACAACATGCTGTGGTTTCACCCTCTCCTCCTTCCAGTTGCTTGGTTGTCATGTTACTCATTGAAACAGTTCAATGTTAAACAACTAAACAACAGTTATCCACTAAATGTTCAGAGTGTAAATGTACCAACCTGGTACTGACAGAAGGAAAGCTAGAAATCCTCTTGCTGCTGATGTCCACTTCATAGTTAGTCCTCTCCTCTCTCACCTGTTGTTATAGGGAGATATTTAAACACACCTGCAGGTTAAAACATACAAATAAAAAAGTACATAAAAGACATTACACATTACCTCAGTTTGTAATATCCACAACAATGTTAATGGTATTTCCTCCTTATCACATTCATTCTTACCTCCTGTGATTGATATATGAATGTTATGTTTGTTAAGCAGTGAATAAAAGGTAAGAGAATACGTCTTACTATAGAAGAGGAAGCTGGTCTGACTTATAGAGTCTGTGTCTGCCAGTTTATCATACATTTAGTTGAACACAAAAAAAACATTTCCTTCCTCTTTATAAAATGAATATGCAGCAGTGCATCTCTGCACTCTGCCCAATAGTTCTGTTAATAGAGCATAGAATCACCTTATTAGGTTATAATGAACTGCACTAAGTTTCTTCTTGTTTTATCTTCTGCTTTTTTATCATCGTTTGTATTTATCTTCCCCCCTGTGTACCTCTCTCTCTCTCCATGGTGTCTATTCATTTTAATATTTAATATAGGCCTACTAATTAATTAATATTCAGTATTAGTTATGTGATGGTTCCTTGATGATATCCTATTGTTCCTAACCAATCACTTTTAATGTGTGGTCCTTCCAAAACAAAATACTTTTTTACTCACTCTTGTACTTCAAAACTGGACAGGCTGTGTACATAGTGTTGCTATCAATGTAAGACAAATTCCTGGACACACAACAATGAGAGAAACCATGTTTATGATGTACTCATCATATTAGATATTAGGTCTCATTGGGCATCCAGTCTCTCCTCCCTGTTAGGCCAGAGCACTTCATCCACATCACACCTGATGTCTGCCTATATATATATATATATATATATATATATATATATATATATATATATATATATATATATAGTATTTTGCATGCATGATTTACCCAATGAACAACTGTGTCAATGTGAGCAGGAAATGTCCACAGCCAACTGAGAAAAATACAATCTGTTTTGACTGGCTTGTCATGATTGAATGAGAATTTCATTTACAAAATGGCAATTGCGTTAATGTTTTGCATTTTGTGTGAACACGGGGAAAACTGAAATAGTGTGGTGGCAAATTGTGTTACAGTAATGGTGTGTGGTGGGTGAACAAACAAAAAAAAAGCATTTCCTTCCTCTCTATACAATTAATATGCAGTGGTGCATCTCTGCACTCTGCCAGTAGTTCTGTTAACATAGAATCACCTTTTTAGGTCATAATGAACTGCACTAAGTTTCTTATTGTTTTATCTTGTGCTATTTTATCGTTTGTATTTATCTTCCCCCCTGTGTACCTCTCTCTCTCTCTCTCTCTCTCTCTCTGTCTCTCTCTCTCTGTCTCTCTAACCCATTGCGTTACAGTAATGGTGTGTGGTTTAAAGGCACTGTTGAGAGAATGAGGTTAAACATTTTGTAATTGTTTCTTCGCGGCTGAGAAAGATTACAACACAATGACGATGCAGCAGTGCATCGTCTTATCTACACGAGGCCCAGTAGTTCCCAGCAGTGTTGTTAATTCTGGGCAGCATAGAATCACCTTTTTAAACCACAATGAACTGCACAAAGTTTCTTCTTGTTTTATCTATGTTATTATCTTTTGTATTTATCTTCTCTCTCTGTCTTTCTGTTTCTGTTAGGAGGTGTGTCTGGTATATCAATATGATCTTGGTATTATTCTTTATTATATTTGTGTGTTGGTAACGGTCCACTTCACTCTTCGCTGTGTACCAACAGACTAAATGTGCGAGGGCAGAGCGACCGCCTTATCTGTTATCCTTCAGACGCCTGTAAGGTTTCTCAGCCCAAGGTGTAATGTCTCTTCCCCCCAGGGCCGGTGCTAGCCATTTGGGTGCCCTAAGCACAAATACATTGCGGTGCCCCCCCCCCCCCCCCGAAAATGGACATACAGTTTTGCAACTTGATAAAAAAATAATTACATATTAATTGCAGGTCTATTTAAGCCTATGTGTAAATCACTGGTGCATGACAACATTTACAACTATTTGCAGCAACCGGTTTACAACCGATTGCTAACTGAAAACAGCAGTGACCATAATGAATTGCATTCAATAATCAATATCTATATCAATAACGTGAAATAACTAGTACTAGCTAACCAGCATCAATTAATTATTTTCAACAGAACACTTAGAACACGGAACACGGAGCTAACGTTAGTTTGTTGACGTTAACGTTAACACTAGACTACCTATCATGAGCATAGACATTCATACAAGGACTATTAACCATTTTTATTTAAAACATTGTCTTACCTGCCATTAGGGTGACCACCTGCTAAGAAGCCCAAGGGGGGACAAGGGGTATGTTTCGGGGGGACATGGGGGGACAACCACAGACAACCATTTTGTTGACGGGAGACGCATCTTTTTCTCAAGCAAATGTTACTTTTGTATTGCTTATCTATTAAGACGTTTTACACATGTTTATTTTAAATACATCGTTCGTGTTATTATGATTATTATTATGATGATTTTTTACAAGACAGAATTTTTTTGGTGCCCCCCCAGGCACTTGGTGCCCTACGCGCAGTGCGTGTTCTGCGTGTGCGGAGCGCCGGGCCTGCTTCCCCCTCACAGTAAATGTGAACTACGGTATAAACTTGTACCTCTTGTGTAGGCCTTGTACCTGCTTCACCCATTACTCAGCGACATTGTTCTGCTTCTTCAAATACTCAGACACTGTCGTCTTGGGGTGCTGAGCACGTGGTTCTGGACAGGGCCTTGACGGGCCACACACAACTTGTCTTAGATACTGTATAACTATGTGTGTGACCGGGTGAGCCATCTCCCTCCTGGTCACTGCATGGCGTTGTGCACAGGTGAATTGGGGGCGGCGCTGTGTGTGTGATTAAAACAGGTGTGTCAATGGTCACCACTCTCCCTCTTTGTTTCTACACTGCGGCGCGTCTGGTGTGTCGGCCGGCGTGCATGTCCGTGTCTCCGCGTCGCAACCTTAAGGTAGGCATCCCGTGCTAACTGCCATGTTGGGGTTTTATTTGGCCCTGGGGCTTCATCCTCCCGCTCCGTTGTACGGTGCTTGGAGCGACGGTGAGCCGGAGGGGGCGAGCAGTTCGGTGGGCGTGCGTGCTTGGGTGCAGTAGAGCTCAGAGGTAGGCTGCTCGTAATGTCTGCTGCCGCAGTTTTCCACTCTGCGCGCTAGTTGTGACGCTCTCTCTCTTTCTCGCTGTACAGCGGGGCGCTGTAAACCAGCGTCTCCCACCCTCCTAGTTCTGCACTTATCCGTTTGGCGTCCTGGTGTGTTCCGGTCCTTGGCCACCATGACGAGGTCTGCTGCTGTCCTGGCTCGGTTCATTGTGGACTGAGAAGCTGTACTGTCTCGGGTCACTGCATGCGGCCGCAGTTTCGGTCCGGTCTGCACGAGATTCCCACGAGTAAAGCCAAGTTTGGCTCGCCTGTCTTTTTCTTATTGGAATTATTCTTCATAAATCCATATTAATTTTAAATAGTAAATATTTTGTTTGTTTAATTAAGCTTGTTTCTGTTTACGGTTTGTTTATTAATAGGTTGGGTTATTTTTCTCATTAAGTTGGTAAGTAGCCTATAGGCTATTCTTTTGTTTGACTTTTGATTTGTTTCTATTTAGCCCAAGTTGGGTTATATTAGGATTATGTTTCTTTTGTTAATTTGTTTAATAGAATAGATTTATAGATTGGATTATTTCCTTTTTTTTGTGATGTATATAAATTATTATTTGGGTTTGATATTTCTCCTCTGTTGTTAATAATTGGGTAATTGATTTTCCTTTCTTTTTTTACTGAGATGTCCCCACACTGTGCCTGAGATTAATTTGTGTTTTCTTGTTTTACCGTAGGTGCTGGGTCCAAGCGAGCGGCAGCCCTTTCCTGGTGGTGGTGTTTGACAGTTTTGTTGCAGTGCACTGGTGGTTCAGTTTGCATTCATCCCTTTTTAGTTTCCTGCCGCCGTGGTAAGCCCAGCCCTGATTTGTCTTTTGTTTTCTCCCGCCAGTGTGGTGGCCCCATCTGGGTGCACTGGTTTCACCCTGCAACACTTATTTTAGTTATTTTAATAATTTTGTTAAATAAAATGTATTTTGAAACCACGACCTCTGGCCCTTGTGTGACTCCGGACCTGTGTTGGCCTTTGTAGTGCTATTTCCTGGGTTAGAGTCCCAGGTGGCGTTGTTGGCAACTCGCATCACACATACACCCGCATACACAAACACACTCCCACCCGCTCCCACCACATGTGCCAACGAGCTGAATAAACCAGAAGCATTGTGATCTCACACAGTAACCACTGTCTGTCACTTTGTTTCCCGGACGTCTGTAAGCTTCCAGGGTTGGAGGAAAGAAAGATGACTCCATCCAAATAGACAACAGAGGAAAACATCACAACAATACTTTTGCAAAACACAGCAAATAAAAAGACATAACATGAATAGTATGCTTGAAAACACTGGAAATCAATTTATTTGCATTGCTCTTAATCATAGTTACAGTCTCAAAGGGCTTCACAGGCCCACATTATAGGACTCTAAATACTGGCTAAGACTTCTGGAGTCTCCAACCTAAACATCTCACATCTACCATGAAATATCACTATCTTTGTGAAAGATTAAAGAATATAGCATAAAATATCAAGAGAGTCACATCAGATCATGTATGAGTATGATGTGAGCATGTGGGAAGTATTCAGCACATGAAGAAATGAAGCGCTAAAGGATATGCAGAAAACAATCAATCACATGTTAGGCTGTACATGGCTAGAAGACATTCTCACTGCATACTGATCTCCATGACAGGCCTATAGCCATTCTCTTTAGCTTCAGAGCTAACAGTAGGCTAACTCTTGCAGGTTGACTTCTCTGTATAGCTTTAGCATCAGAGCTAACAGTAAGCAGGTTAACTTCCTTGTATCGTTGAGTGAGGTCCTTCCAATGCCAAAGCTTTAAGATAAGATACATTTTATTTAAAACGGGGACAATACATATTAATGAACATATACATGTAAATATGCAAGATTATAGCCAACGGCTAATTTCCATCTTTAGTCCCTTCGGCAGGTTGATGTCAACAACATAGGATAGTTAAAAAAAATAAAACAGTAACAACACATAGAATAGTTAGCCTTCATGGCCAGTATGAATAGGAGGAGTAATTACAGAGAGAAACACAATAAACACAATAAGACAGAAAATAAGCAAGAACAATGAAGAGTTTAGTGGATCATGAAACACATATACACCACACAATATACATGTTTAGGCAGGGTTGTGGCAACAGTGCTGTTCTTCCAATAGCCAAGCTTTAAGATGTTTGGCTTTAGCTTCAATATCACCATGTTGGCAGCGTATTATTGGTGGTGGCGTACAACGCTGAGATCCTTCCTATCTCTGGCATGTCAATGTATCTGGATAGAGGACAGAGACAATATGAGCTTCAGTCACCCTGGAAAGGTTTATACTCTCTATACTCGATAGAAGTACCAAGAGAAGCTTACTCACGGACAATGTTGGGTCTCTTAAAGTTGACCACAGAGTACTGGACCTGCTGTCTCTGATCTGATTGGACACAGCAGATCCTGCAGCTCTATTGGTTCTCTCTGTACTGAAGGGGAGGAGCGATTGGTCAGAGCTGAGATGTTTTCATACACAGGAACAGGAAGTGACTGGGCAGGAGAGAGGACACAAGAGTACATTTTGGTTTGTGGTTAATTTGTCAACACTCAGGGTGTCTGGTGGTCACATCAGTGTGTTTTCACATATCCCAGAGTTGCCTTGGAAACAAAGCATGTTTGCATCTGAAATCCTATTCTGTCAGCCATTATCTGGTGACCATAGGGGAGGATAGGAACATGACCTGTACCATTATCTGGTGACCATAGGGGAGGATAGGAACATGACCTGTACCATTATCTGGTGACCATAGGGGAGGATAGGAACATGACCTGTACCATTATCTGGTGACCATAGGGGAGGATAGGAACATGACCTGTACCATTATCTGGTGACCATAGGGGAGGATAGGAACATGACCTGTACCATTATCTGGTAACCGTAGGGGAGGTGACCATAGGGGAGGATAGGAACATGACCTGTACCATTATCTGGTGACCATAGGGGAGGATAGGAACATGACCTGTACCATTATCTGGTGACCGTAGGGGAGGATAGGAACATGACCTGTACCATTATCTGGTGACCGTAGGGGAGGGTAGCAACGCCCTGTACCTTGAGAGCTCCAGTTTGGGTCTACACTGGCACCAGTCAGAGGCTGACCTGCTCAGGCCTTTTCTACTGGGAGGATTAGTAAAGGATGGCTTAGTCAAAAGTCTTCATTCCTGTGCCTCACCTCCTCCTCCACCTCTCCAACCGTCTCTGCTGCCTCCCCCAGGCCAGATGCTGTTCTGGAGGCCCTCGTTCTTCTGGTGAGGAGAACAGAGAGATACAGAAGCAACAGGAGTGAATGTCAAACGAGAGAGAAAGGAAGAGAGAGGAAGAGGAAGAGACTATCTCACCTCATCCAGAGGAAGAAGAGGAGGAGGAGGAGTATGGTGGCCAACGAAACAACAACAATGATTCTCACAGCAACTACTGTTGTCAGTGATGTCTCTGGAAAATAGTGATCTGATTTCAGACAAAAAACAACAATAGTCAATATATTTCCCTTTGTGTCTCCTTTGTTGGCCAAGTATTGTTCAGGTATTTTACATGATTCAGTGTCTTGACGCATTCGACTCATAAATAGCAGTCCATCACATTTCAATGTTTATGTTATACAATAAACATGTACACATTTTATATGAATAAGATCTCATCCCTCAACACATCTTTAATCCATATGTTAAAATTATGTCAACTCAAATTAAACTTGGCCCAATACAACTCTGATGTGCACATACAGTAGCAAAGGTGTGTGTGTGTGTGTGTGTGTGTGTGTGTGTGTGTGTTTTAAAGCAATAATTACCTGTCAAACTAATGGACAAAAAGGTGGAGTTATGACGTCCGATTGCATTATGAGCTTGGCAGTAATAATTTCCTCCAAGCTCAGATGTTATATTAGTGATGGTGTAGTTCTGTCCTGATTCTATCACTGAGTCTTCATGTTCCTTGAACCAGGTGTACTTAGCTGCTGGGTTAGCATCACTGCTGCAGCTCAGAGTCACTGAACTGCCCTCCTTTACTCCTCCAGAGGGACTTGATGTCACAGATGTGTGTTTAGGCCCATCTACAGGTCACATAATAACATATAAAAACATCATGTAGATGAATATTAATGACAGTATTATTGATAATGAAAATCATTATTCATGAACAAAATCATATTTTGTTTGTTTCATGCATGATTAATTTATAGTTATTTTGTATCTATAATACCGGTATTTCAAGAGTCTGAAGACATGATGTGACCAAAGACGAGATGTAGTCCGAGATGTAGAAGTGTTGCCATATATATATATATATGGCAACACTTTAGATTAGGGACCACATATTCACTATTAACTAGTTGCTAAGATCCTAATTTATGTACAACAACTTCCTTACTTACTATCAATAAGCAGTAATTCAGAGGTTATTGAGGGAAAACTCTAATATTAAAGTTAATGGCCTAGTAGTTGTAGAATATGGTCATGCAGAATAATGCATTAATAAGTGCTTTATAATGACTAATAAAAAGCCAATATGTGTGCTTATAAGCAACTACTTAATGGTGAATATGTGGTCCCTAATCTAAAGTGTTACCATATATATATTTATTTTTTAATACTGAGAAACCCGCAGCACGGCTGCTAATAAAAGTCTCTCTGCTGCACTCCCATGTCTTCCTTCCTACAACCAACTATGTCAGCATTGTACTGCTACAGTGATTAACATCTTATTATGTTGGTTTAGAAACGGACCAATGGAGCCGCCCGGCCAGTAACATGACGGAGATCACGTTTAAGTAGAGGGGGGGTATGGAGGATCGAAACTGACAAAATAAAAAGTAAATAAATAAATGACTCAATAAATAAATGAAATAATACAGAAATTAATGTAGAAATAAAAGCCTCAATGATTACATAAATGTGCAAGTTAATTTGAAAATAAATAAATAGACACAGAAATAGAAAAATAAATGAATACAATTTATTTATTTTTGTGTTCATTTATTTTCATATTTAATTATTTTCTAATGTATTCTTTTCTACATATAGTTATTTCTGTTTTCATTTATTTCCATATTCATTTATTTCTGTATTTATTTCTCTAGTTATTTATTTCCCTTTTTATGTATTCCTGTATTTCTTCTCCATATGTAAATGAGGGGCGTGTCTTGGACACTCAGGCATTAGCAATCAACCCCACAGGAGAAGAGGCCCAGACCCTCCTCTCCCTCTAGAAGCAGAAGAAGATACCAATCAGCTCTTTGAGAGGCGGCTGATCGCCTTGATGAACTAGAACAACGTCAGCATGACACACAACCGGTAAGTACAGTCGATCTATGAGCCCTCATATCGATTAACCAATGGGAGTAAATTAATTAATTGTGTTCGTATATTTATTTATTTGTGTATATTTATTTATTTTCCATTTAACTTGCAAATTGATTTAATCATTGAGGCTGTTATTTCTACATGTATTTCTGTATTATGTAATTTATTTAGCCTATTTATTGAGTCATTTATTTATTCTTTTTTCTTCTTTTTTTTTTTGCTGTTTCGGTCCTCCATAGGGGGGGGGGGGGGGGGGGGGGGGGGGGGGCACATTGTGTGTGTTCACTAGAAAGTGTTTCGCTATACGGTACCGCTATACTGTGTTGTTATTTAGTGTAGCAGTGTAGTACCGCCACCCACTCTGGAGTTGAGTCCAGTGCGACACCTAGTGGGAAGATCCGGTATACTGGTCCGGTGTGTGTGTGTCTGTCTGTCTGTCTGTCTGTCTGTCTGTCTGTCTGTCTGTCTGTCTGTCTGTCTGTCTGTCTGTCTGTCTGTCTGTCTCTCTCTCTCTCTCTCTCTCTATCAGATATGTATCTGTTCGGCTGGCTATATATCGAACTGGTTTACTTTTCTTTCTTTTTTTACACTAGCCCAACCATAGCTTACAATTGCCAAACACAACCAGATAAACTATGAAAATGATAGATAACTCACCTCTGTATGTATGTAATGTGATACATTACATAGGCCTACATACATTTTTAGGTTTATCCATTATGTATGACCTAAGTTTAAATTCAACTAGCCCAAAGGTAATGAAATATGAGGTAATTTGTCTTTTTTTGTCTGATATTTTATTGGCAGCCGTTTCTCCACACAATACACAAACATGGATCATTTTTGGACGTCAACCAGAACGTGGAGCGTCCCGTTGCCTACAGATTGTGATCCACATGCAGATATGTGTTTCTAGAGATGACCTCACTGAGGAAAGGTGCCAAGGGGCTTCAACTTTGCACAATTATTTTATGTTTCACACCCGATTGTTTCTTCATTCAAATAAAATACATTGGTTGGGTCATAGCGTTGGTGTTGTATTGCTGTTTAAATGTAGGCTATTATATGGCTATTTAAAACATATGTCCGGTAGTTGTTCTCTATGGCCGGAAGTCTGGAATATTAACGGCCATATTGGCTGGCAAAAAAAAGGTGTAATCTCTGACCCTGGCATGATGTCAGTGCACTGTGGAGTGGACTTACACACTGGAGGAGAGTGGAGATGTTCGCATCCTTCAACAGCACATGAAAAGATGTCTTCAGACATAATATCGACACTGTAGGACCTTCCTCCTCTTACAGACTGTCCTCTCCTGGTCCAGATGTAGGGACCAGCTAGACCACACATACTGTGACATTCCAGGTCTGCCCAGGTAGGATGGGTACGATTAGGAAAGGACACTTTCACCTGGAGATCTGGGTGTGACAACAAATGACACAAATGTGATTAAAATAAACCGCATTTATCTGTATAAACTTGTACCTCTTGTGTAGGCCTTGTACCTGCTTCACCCATTACTCAGCGACATTGTTCTGCTTCTTCAAATACTCAGACACTGTCGTCTTGGGGGTGCTGAGCACGTGGTTCTGGACAGGGCCTTGACGGGCCGCATACAACTTGTTGTTGATACTGTATAACTATGTGCCAACGAGCTGAATAAACCAGAAGCATTGTGATCTCACACAGTAACCACTGTCTGTCACTTTGTTTCCCGGACGTCCGTAAGCTTCCAGGGTTGGAGGAAAGATAGATGACTCCATCCAAATAGACAACAGAGGAAAATATCACAACAATACTTTTGCAAAACACAGCAAATAAAAAGACATAACATGAGTATGCTTGAAAACATTGGAAATCAATTTATTTGTATTGCTCTTAATCATAGTTACAGTCTCAAAGGGCTTCACAGGCCCCCATTATAGGACTCTAAATACTGGCTAAGACTTCTGGAGTCTCCAACCTAAACATCTCACATCTACCATGAAATATCACTGTCTTTGTGAAAGAGAAAAAGAGTATAACATAAAACATCAAGAGAGTCACATCAGATCATATATGAGTATGATGTGAGCATGTGGGAAGTATTCAGCACATGAAGAAATGAAGCGCTAAAGGATATGCAGAAAACAATCAATCACATGTTAGGCTGTACATGGCTAGAAGACATTCTCACTGCATACTGATCTCCATGCCAGGCCTATAGCCATTTAGCATTTAGCTTTAGCATCAGAGCTAACAGTAGGCAGGTTCACTTCCTTGTATCGTTGAGTGAGGTCCTTCCAATGCCAAAGCTTTAGCTTCAATATCACCATGTTAGGCAGCGTATTATTGGTGGTGGCGTACAACGCTGAGATCCTTCCTATCTCTGGCATGTCAATGTATCTGGATAGAGGACAGAGACATATGAGCTTCAGTCAGCCTGGAAAGGTTTATACTCTCTATACTCGATAGAAGTACCAAGAGAAGCTTACTCACGGACAATGTTGGGTCTCTTAAAGTTGACCACAGAGTGGCTGCCTCTGATCTGCTTGGACACAGCAGATCCTGCAGCTCTATTGGTTCTCTCTGTACTGAAGGGGAGGAGCTATTGGCCAGAGCTGAGATGTTTTCATACACAGGAACAGGAAGTGACTGGGCAGGAGAGAGGACACAAGAGTACATTTTGGTTTGTGGTTAGTTTGTCAACACTCAGGATGTCTGGTGGTCACATCAGTGTGTTTTCACATATCCCAGAGTTGCCTTGGAAACAAAGCATGTTTGTATCTGAAATAGGGACATGACCTGTACCATTATCTGGTGACCATAGGGGAGGATAGGAACATGACCTGTACCATTATCTGGTGACCATAGGGGAGGATAGGATCATGACCTGTACCATTATCTGGTGACCATAGGGGAGGATAGGAACATGACCTGTACCATTATCTGGTGACCATAGGGGAGGATAGGAACATGACCTGTACCATTATCTGGTGACCATAGGGGAGGATAGGAACATGACCTGTACCATTATCTGGTGACCATAGGGGAGGGCAGCAACGCCCTATACCTTGAGATCTCCAGTTTGGGTCAACACTGGCACCAGTCAGAGACTGACCTGCTCAGGCCTTTTCTACTGGGAGGATTAGTAAAGGATGGCTTAGTCAAAAGTCTTCATTCCTGTGCCTCACCTCCTCCTCCACCTCTCCAACCGTCTCTGCTGCCTCCCCCAGGCCAGATGCTGTTCTGGAGGCCCTCGTTCTTCTGGTGAGGAGAACAGAGAGATAAAGAAGCAACAGGAGTGAATGTCAAACGAGAGAGAAAGGGAGAGAGAGAGGGGCAGAGAGCGAGAGACTATCTCACCTCATCCAGAGGAAGAAGAGGAGGAGGAGGAGTATGGTGGCCAACGAAACAACAGCAATGATTCTCACAGCAACTACTGTTGTCAGTGATGATGTCTCTGGAAAATAGTGATCTGATTTCAGACAAACAACAACAATAGTCAATATATTTCCATTGTGTCTCCTTTGTTAGCCAAGTATTGTTCAGGTATTTTACATGATTCAGTGCCTTGACGCATTCGACTCATAAATAGCAGTCCATCACATTTCAATGTTTATGATACAATAAACATGTACACATTTTATATGAATAAGATCTCATCCCTCAGCACATCTTTCATCCATATGTTAAAATGATGTCAACTCAAATTAAATTTGGCCCAATACAACTCTGATGTGCACATACAGTAGCAAAGGTGTGTGTGTGTGTGTGTGTGTGTGTGTGTGTGTGTGTGTGTGTTTTAAAGCAATAATTACCTGTCACACTAATGGACAAAAAGGTGGAATTATGACGTCCGATTGCATTATGAGCTTGGCAGTAATAATTTCCTCCAAGCTCAGATGTTATATTAGTGATGGTGTAGTTCTGTCCTGATTCTATCACTGAGTCTTCATGTTCCTTGAACCAGGTGTACTTAGCTGCTGGGTTAGCATCACTGCTGCAGCTCAGAGAAACTGAACTGCCCTCCTTTACTCCTCCAGAGGGACTTGATGTCACAGATGTGTGTTTAGGCCCATCTACAGGTCACATAAAAACATGTCAAAACATCATGTAGATGAATATTAATGACAGTATTAACGATAATGAAAATCATTATTCATGAACAAAATCATATTTTGTTTGTTTCATGCATGATTAATTTATAGTTATTTTGTGTCTATAATACCGGTATGTCAAGAGTCTGAAGACATGATGTGACCAAAGACGAGATGTAGTCCGAGATGTAGAAGTGTTGCCATATATATATATATATATGGCAACACTTTAGATTAGGGACCACATATTCACCATTAACTAGTTGCTAAGATCCTAATTTATGTACAACAACTTCCTTACTTCCTATCAATAAGCAGTAATTCAGAGGTTATTGAGGGAAAACTCTAATATTAAAGTTAATGGCCTAGTAGTTGTAGAATATGGTCATGCAGAATAATGCATTAATAAGTGCTTTATAATGACTAATAAAGAGCCAATATGTGTGCTTATAAGCAACTAGTTAATGGTGAATATGTGGTCCCTAATCTAAAGTGTTACCATATATATTTTGTTTTTTAATACTGAGAAACCCGCAGCACGGCTGCTCATAAAAGTCTCTCTGCTGCACTCCCATGTCTTCCTTCCTACAACCAACTATATGTCAGCATTGTACTGCTACAGTGATTAACATCTTATTATGTTGGTTTAGAAACGGACCAATGCCGCCTGGCCAGCAACATGACGGAGATCACGTTTAAGTAGAGGGGGGGTATGGAGGACCGAAACTGCCAAAATAAAAAGTAAATAAATAAATGACTCAATAAATAAATGAAATAATACAGAAATTAATGTAGAAATAAAAGCCTCAATGATTACATAAATGTGCAAGTTAATATGAAAATAAATAAATATACACAGAAATAGAAAAATAAATGAATACAATTTATTCATTTTTGTATTCATTTATTTTCATATTTAATTATTTTCTAATGTATTCTTTTCTACATATAGTTATTTCTGTTTTCATTTATTTCCATATTCATTTATTTCTGTATTTATTTCCCTATTTATTTATTTCCCTTTTTATTTATTCCTGTATTTCTTCTCCATATGTAAATGAGGGGCGTGTCTTGGACACTTTGATTGCATTAGCAATCAACCCCACAGGAGAAGAGGCCCAGACCCTCCTCTCCCTCTAGAAGCAGAAGAAGAAACCAATCAGCTCTTCGAGAGGCGGCTGATCGCCTTGATGAACTAGAACGTCATGACACATAACCGGTAAGTACAGTCGATCTATGAGCCCTCATATCGATTAACCAATGGGAGTAAATTAATTAATTGTGTTCGTATATTTATTTATTTGTGTATATTTATTTATTTCCCATTTAACTTGCAAATTGATTTAATCATTGAGGCTGTTATTTCTACATGTATTTCTGTATTATGTAATTTATTTAGCCTATTTATTGAGTCATTTATTTATTCTTTTTTAAGGTTTTTTTTTGCTGTTTCGGTCCTCCATAGGGGGGGGGGGGGCACATTGTGTGTGTTCACTAGAAAGTGTTTCGCTATACGGTACTGTGTTGTTATTTAGTGTAGCAGTGTAGGTGCAGTACCGCCACCCACTCTGGAGTTGAGTCCAGTGCGACACCTAGTGGGAAGATCCGGTATACTGGTCCGGTGTTTTATCTCTCTCTCTCTCTCTCTCTCTCTCTCTCTCTCTCTCTCTCTCTCTCTCTCTCTCTCTCTCTCTCTCTCTCTCTCTCTCTCCATGGTGTCTATTCATTTTAATATTTAATATAGGCCTACTAATTAATTAATATTAATTATTAGTTATGTAATGGCTCCTTGATGACATCCTATTGTTCCTAACCAATCACTTTTAATGTGTGGTCCCTCCAAAACAAAATACTTTTTTACTCACTCTTACTTCAAAACTGGACAGGCTGTGTACATTGTGTTGCTGTCAATGTAAAACAAATTCCTGGACACACAACAATGAGAGAAACCATGTTTATGATGTACTCATCATATTAGATATTAGGTCTCATTGGGCATCCAGTCTCTCCTCCCTGTTAGGCCAGAGCACTTCATCCACATCACACCTGATGTCTGCCTTTCAAGCCACAGAGGATTTATCTGCTGGCATGTCATCGCCCCCTCTGCAGTCCTCAACTGTGAGGTCCTCACAACCAGCATTCATAGCACCCAGTGAAGCTAACTGGTTATGGGGCTGGTGGTCATACACCTTTCACCTCCATGCTGACAAGTGTTTTATTTATTTATTTATTTAGACAGTAAATTGTCTCAAGGAGGGGTGGATAGGGTAGCATTATGCTTGTGAGTATTTAGTGTTCATAATTTGCACTTGTGGGATTGAATCATAGGCGTAGATTACGGGGGGGACATGTCCCCACCACTATTTATAATTTGAATTTTGTCCCCACCACTTTTAAAAATGTGCAAACCAATTGCGACTGAAAAAATACCGTCTAAATCATGCGACAGGCGCGCACGATGACATCCTCACAGCATGCACACCGGCTGTGTGTGGACTCGACTTGGAGACTCGTTAGATCCCCCCCCAGAATGAGGTTAAACATTTTGTAATTCTGTCTAAGTGACTGTGGACATTTAGTTGAACAAAAAAAAAAAAAAGAAGCATTTCCTTCCTCTCTATATAATGAATATGCAGCAGTGCAGAGGTGGCCAACCAGTTAGATACTAAGAGCCAAATGTTTTACTGTGTTACTGCAAAGAGCCACATCATACACACAGGCACACATGAACATCCCCCCTATCCCTTCCTCACTCACTCACTCACACACACACACACACACACACACACACACACACACACACACACCTCTGTTCAGCCAGTGAAGTGGCGCTGAAGTTTTGAAGCCTTGAAATGCGCTAATGACGCCTGGCATAAGGCAGAATGGCTTGCCATGACGTTCAACAAAACAATATAAACTCTCCCACTCTGTTAAAAACGTCCTGTGTTCATCTTCATATTTTCGTTTTACTGTGCATTTTTTCCCTGCCATTTTCAGAGCGAACTTGACACAAATGTTTTCCTCAACAATAAGGTTTTCCCTCCAAGCTGAGCGTTAAGTCCAAAACACACTGCCGCCGCAGCGCCGCGCCGAAGTGCCGCCCCTAACACACATAGGAAGCGTCGCGCTGCGGCGCGTCAACAGGAATATAGTCGTCTCCGGAGCAGAAGAAAAACAAAAGAAAAGAAAAAAGCGCCTTTTCGGCGGCACTTGACACGCGGCGACACTGTGAAATAGGACAGTGGCGTGAAGTGTAGCGGGGCACCGCGCCACCGCGCGCCTGCCGCGCCCGGGGTGGGGGTGTAGGCCTACATAGAAAATAATAGGGGCGGCTGTTTTGACGCGCGCCGTTTGGCGGCGGTGTGTTTTGGACTTTAGTTTTATGTCGAGCCTTCGTCGCCTCCGTCATGGCGCTAATTAGCCAGTTCACGCGGGTGTGACGTCACATCAATGCCGATCGGAGGTGAAGCCGATTAATATCGGGTGTTAGCGGGTTTACATCGGGTTTTTTTGGGCAGTGTGAACACAACATTATATATTTGATATATATAAGAGCCGCATGAAAGAGCCGCGGGTTGGCCCCCCCTGCAGCCAGGGACGGACTGGCCATTGGGCATACCGGGCAAATTCCCGGTGGGCCGATGCGCATTTGACCCCCGATTTTTGTTCCCAGTCCGCCCCTGCCTGCAGCAGTGCATCTCTGCACTCGGCCCAGTAGTTCTGTTAATAGAGCATACAATCACCTTTTTGAACCATAATGAACTGCACTAAGTTTCTTCTTGTTTTATCTTCTACTAGTTAATCATAGTTTGTATTTATCTTCCCCCCTGTGTACCTCTCTCTCTCTCTCTCTCTCTCTCTCTCTCTCTCTCTCTCTCTCTCTCTCTCTCTCTCTCTCTAACCCTAACCCATTGCGTTACAGTAATAGTGTGTGGTTTAAAGGTACTGCTGAGAGAATGAGGTTAAACATTTTGTAATTCTGTCTAAGCGGCTGAGAAAGATTACAACACAATGACGATGCAGCAGTGCACCGTCTTATCTACACGAGGCCCAGTAGTTCCCAGCAGTGTTGTTAATTCTGGGCAGCATAGAATCACCTTTTTAAACCACAATGAACTGCACAAAGTTTCTTCTTGTTTTATCGATGTTATTATCTTTTGTATTTATCTTCTCTCCTTCTGCACCTCTCTCTCTCTGCCAGTTGTGTCTGGTATATCAATATGATCTTGGTATTATTCTTTATTATATTTGTGTGTTGGTAAGGGTCCACTTCACTCTTCGCTGTGCACCAACTCTTCATGTTCAGACTAAATGTGCGAGGGCAGAGCGACCGCCTTATCTGTTATCCTTCAGACGTCTGTAAGGTTTCTCAGCCCAAGGTGTAATGTCTCTTCCCCCACACAGTAAATGTGAACTACTGTATAAACTTGTACCTCTTGTGTAGGCCTTGTACCTGCTTCACCCATTACTCAGCGACATTGTTCTGCTTCTTCAAATACTCAGACACTGTCGTCTTGGGGGTGCTGAGCACGTGGTTCTGGACAGGGCCTTGACGGGCCGCACACGACTTGTTGTTGATACTGTATAACTATGTGCCAACGAGCTGAATAAACCAGAAGCATTGTGATCTCACACAGTAACCACTGTCTGTCACTTTGTTTCCCGGACGTCCGTAAGCTTCCAGGGTTGGAGGAAAGATAGATGACTCCATCCAAATAGACAACAGAGGAAAATATCACAACAATTCTTTTGCAAAACACAGCAAATAAATAGACATAACATGAATAGTATGCTTGAAAACACTGGAAATCAATTTATTTGTATTGCTCTTAATCATAGTTACAGTCTCAAAGGGCTTCACAGGCCCACATTATAGGACTCTAAATACTGGCTAAGACTTCTGGAGTCTCCAACCTAAACATCTCACATCTACCATGAAATATCACTGTCTTTGTGAAAGAGAAAAAGAGTATAACATAAAACATCAAGAGAGTCAGATCATGTGTGATGTGAGCATGTGGGAAGTATTCAGGATATGAAGAAATTAAGCGCTAAAGGATATGCAGAAAACAATCAATCACATGTTAGGCTGTACATGGGTAGAAGACATTCTCACTGCATACTGATCTCCATGCCAGGCCTATAGCCATTCTCTTTAGCTTCAGAGCTAACAGTAGGCAGGTAAACTTCCTTGTATTGTTGAGTGAGGTCCTTCCAATGCCAAAGCTTTAGCTTCAATATCACCATGTTAGGCAGCGTATTATTGGTGGTGGCGTACAACGCTGAGATCCTTCCTATCTCTGGCATGTCAATGTATCTGGATAGAGGACAGAGACAATATGAGCTTCAGTCACCCTGAAAAGGTTTATACTCTCTATACTCGATAGAAGTACCAAGAGAAGCTTACTCACGGACAATGTTGGGTCTTTTAAAGTTGACCACAGAGTACTGGACCTGCTGCCTCTGATCTGATTGGACACAGCAGATCCTGCAGCTCTATTGGTTCTCTCTGTACTGAAGGGGAGGAGCGATTGGTCAGAGCTGAGATGTTTTCATACACAGGAACAGGAAGTGACTGGGCAGGAGAGAGGACACAAGAGTACATTTTGGTTTGTGGTTAATTTGTCAACACTCAGGGTGTCTGGTGGTCACATCAGTGTGTTTTCACATATCCCAGTGTTGCCTTGGAAACAAAGCATGTTTGTATCTGAAATCCTATTCTGTCAGCCATTATCTGGTGACCATAGGGGAGGATAGGAACATGACCTGTACCATTATCTGGTGACCAGAGGGGAGGATAGGAACATGACCTGTACCATTATCTGGTGACCGTAGGGGAGGATAGGAACATGACCTGTACCATTATCTGGTGACCGTAGGGGAGGGTAGCAACGCCCTATACTTTGAGATCTCCAGTTTGGGTCAACACTGGCACCAGTCAGAGGCTGACCTGCTCAGGCCTTTTCTACTGGGAGGATTAGTAAAGGATGGCTTAGTCAAAAGTCTTCATTCCTGTGCCTCACCTCCTCCTCCACCTCTCCAACCGTCTCTGCTGCCTCCCCCAGGCCAGATGCTGTTCTGGAGGCCCTCGTTCTTCTGCTGAAGAGAACAGAGAGATAAAGAAGCAACAGTGAGTGAATGTCAAACGAGAGAGAAAGGAAGAGAGAGAGAGGCAGAGAGCGACAGACTATCTCACCTCATCCAGAGGAGGAGGAGGAGTATGGTGGCCAACGAAACAACAACAATGATTCTCACAGCAACTACTGTTGTCAGTGATGATGTCTCTGGAAAATAGTGATCTGATTTCAGACAAACAACAATAGTCAATATATTTCCCTTTGTGTCTCCTTTGTTGGCCAAGTATTGTTCAGGTATTTTACATGATTCAGTGTCTTGATGCATTCGACTCATAAATAGCAGTCCATCACATTTCAATGTTTATGTTATACAATAAACATGTACATATTTTATATGAATAAGATCTCATCCCTCAACACATCTTTAATCCATATGTTAAAATGATGTCAACTCAAATTAAACTTGGCCCAATACAACTCTGATGTGCACATACAGTAGCAAAGGAGTGTGTGTGTGTGTGTTTTTTTTTTTTTTTTTAAAGCAATAATTACCTGTCACACTAATGGACAAAAAGGTGGAGTTATGACGTCCAATTGCATTATGAGCTTGGCAGTAATACTTTCCTCCAAGCTCAGATGTTATATTAGTGATGGTGTAGTTCTGTCCTGATTCTATCACTGAGTCTTCATGTTCCTTGAACCAGGTGTAGTTAGCTGCTGGGTTAGCATCACTGCTGCAGCTCAGAGTCACTGAACTGCCCTCCTTTACTCCTCCAGAGGGACTTGATGTCACAGATGTGTGTTTAGGCCCATCTACAGGTCACATAAAAACATGTCAAAACATCATGAATATTAATGACTTAACGATAATGAAAATCATTAATCATGAACAAAATCATATTTTGTTTGTTTCATGCATGATTAATTTATAGTTATTTTGTATCTATAATACCGGTATTTCAAGAGTCTGAAGACATGATGTGACCAAAGACGAGATTTAGTCCGAGATGTAGAAGTGTATATATATATATATATATATGGCAACACTTTAGATTAGGGACCACATATTCACCATTAACTAGTTGCTAAGATCCTAATTTATGTACAACAACTTCCTTACTTACTATCAATAAGCAGTTTATTTATTATTATTAATTAGCAGGTTATTGAGGGAAAACTCTAATATTA
Source organism: Merluccius polli (assembly GCA_030340625.1). NCBI lineage: Eukaryota > Metazoa > Chordata > Actinopteri > Gadiformes > Merlucciidae > Merluccius > Merluccius polli. The sequence goes on from JAOPHQ010000585.1 coordinate 189,940, forward strand.
AAGTTAATGGCCTAGTAGTTGTAGAATATGGTCATGCAGAATAATGCATTAATAAGTGCTTTATAATGACTAATAAAGAGCCAATATGTGTGCTTATAAGCAACTAGTTAATGGTGAATATGTGGTCCCTAATCAAAAGTGTTACCATATATATTTTATTTTTTAATACTGAGAAACCCGCAGCACGGCTGCTAATAAAAGTCTCTCTGCTGCACTCCCATGTCTTCCTTCCTACAACCAACTATATGTCAGCATTGTACTGCTACAGTGATTAACATCTTATTATGTTGGTTTAGAAACGGACCAATGGAGCCGACTGGCCAGCAACATGACGGAGATCACGTTTAGGTAGAGGGGGGGTATGGAGGAACTGAAACTGACAAAATATAAAGTAAATAAATAAATGACTCAATAAATAAATGAAATAATACAGAAATGAATGTAGAAATAAAAGCCTAAATGATTAAATAAATGTGCAAGTTAATATGAAAATAAATAAATATACACAGAAATAGAAAAATAAATGAATACAATTTATTTATTTTTGTATTCATTTATTTTCATATTTAATTATTTTCTAATGTATTCTTTTCTACATATAGTTATTTCTGTTTTCATTTATTTTCATATTCATTTATTTCTGTATTTATTTCTCTAGTTATTTATTTCCCTATTTATTTATTCCTGTATTTCTTCTCCATATGTAAATGAGGGGCGTGTCTTGGACACTTTGATTGCATTAGCAATCAACCCCACAGGAGAAGAGGCCCAGACCCTCCTCTCCCTCTAGAAGCAGAAGAAGAAACCAATCAGCTCTTTGAGAGGCGGCTGATCGCCTTGATGAACTAGAACAACGTCAGCATGACACACAACCGGTAAGTGCAGTCGATCTATGAGCCCTCATATCGATTAACCAATGGGAGTAAATTAATTAATTGTGTTCGTATATTTATTTATTTGTGTATATTTATTTATTTTCCATTTAACTTGCAAATTGATTTAATCATTGAGGCTGTTATTTCTACATGTATTTCTGTATTATGTAATTTATTTAGCCTATTTATTGAGTCATTTATTTATTCTTTTTTTTGTTTTTTTTTTGCTGTTTCGGTCCTCCATAGGGGGGGGGGGCACATTGTGTGTGTTCACTAGAAAGTGTTTCGCTATACGGTACCGCTATACTGTGTTGTTATTTAGTGTAGCAGTGTAGGTGCAGTACCGCCACCCACTCTGGAGTTGAGTCTCTCTCTCTCTCTCTCTCTCTCTCTGTGTATGTGATACATTACATAGGCCTACATACATTTTTAGGTTTATCCATTATGTATGAGCTAAGTTTAAATTCAACTAGCCCAAAGTTAATGAAATATGAGGTAATTTGTCTTTTTTTGTCTGATATTTTATTGGCAGCCGTTTCTCCACACAATACACAAACATGGATCATTTTTGGAGGTCAACCAGAACGCTTCCGCGTCCCGTTGCCTACAGATTGTGATCCACATGCAGATATGTGTTTCTAGAGATGACCTCACTGAGGAAAGGTGCCAAGGGCTTGGATGGCTTCAACTTTGCACAATTATTTTATGTTTTAAACCCGATTGTTTCTTCATTTTAATAAAATACATTGGTTGGGCCGTAGCGCTGGTGTTGTATTGCTGTTTAAATGTAGGCTATTATATGGTTATTTAAAACATTTGTCCGGTAGTTGTTCTCTATGGCCGGAAGTCTGGAATATTAACGGCCATATTGGCCGTCCAAAAAAAGGTGTAATCTCTGACCCTGGCATGATGTCAGTGCACTGTGGAGTGGACTTACACACTGGAGGAGAGGGGAGATGTTCGTATCCTTTAACAGCACATGAAAAGATGTCTTCAGACTTAATATCGACCCTATAGGACCTTCCTTGTTCTACAGACTGTCCTCTCCTGGTCCAGATGTAGGGACCAGCTAGACCACACATACTGTGACATTCCAGGTCTGCCCAGGTAGGATGGGTACGATTAGGAAAGGACACTTTCACCTGGAGATCTGGGTGTGACAACAAATGACACAAATGTGATTAAAATAAACCGCATTACACACAATAAAACCTTTAAAACACACACATTCACAAGATGTTGAGCAGACTCATTAGTAATCAAAGTTTACCTGTCACAGATAACATCACTCCAGGGTCACCAGTATATTTCCCACCTGGTTGGTTTGTTATGAACCGAAACTTGTACTCAGCATCAGAGTCACTCAGTCTCAGGTCTCTGATCCTCAGGGTACAGTTTCCATTACAGCTGTTCCCGGTACAGCTGTTGTTTCCACAGCTGTATTCAACACGCCCTGCATAGTCTGTATCATTTTGTAGATCAAAATATTCATTTCCGTCTGTTTTAGTAAACCACAGTGTTTCCTGGACTGTGGTATCTCGGCCATCTTGTTCTTTAGGGTATCTATAGGTGCAGTTGATCTCAACCGTTGATCCTCTTAAAGCGCAGACATTACTAGATGTGTAAGTAACTCCCCAGTCATCATTTCCCTGCAGGGCTGTAAAAAACAAACATGTCATTGAGAATGAACAAGACACAGAGGTTCAGCTGATGAAATGATCAGAAGATACATAAAGAGCCAACTCCAGGTGAGTCTATTCCGGGAGGTTTTTGTTTTTATTGGTTATGTTTTAAACAGCTAATCTCACAGTAAAACCTCTACATCCAGGGACGGACTGGGACTAAGGAGCCGCCGATTAGTTTTGTTATGAATTAATTCATCAATTCAATTGAATGTGAACTGCTGCGGTATGTGCCAGGCTGGCGGCCGTCCTGGAGCTACCAGGCCGTCCTGGTTCTGTAACTCTCCAGAACTCACAGATGGCCGGTCCACCCCTGTCTACATCTGTTATACTTTTATATACTGGACCGTAGAGCATAGCCTACTGACTTGCATGTAATGAGGACATTGTGACTTTACCTACAGTCAGATTACTTTATTGAGACCGACATATCAACTTCAACTGTTACTAGGTCTGCAGCATCCAAGACTGCAGACTGATTCAGCAACTCAGAAAACAAGTTGCTTGCATGCAATGCACAATAACATAGTACTGCATTTGTTAAGCATTTTTAAGTAAGTCCTTACACTATTTTAACAAATGAACAATTATAAACAATAATTGAGTGATATATTACACATAACAACCGTAGATACAGCTGGTGATACAGCTAGCAGGGAGACTTCAAATGCTTAAGATAGGAAACCTGTTGGCTTCTGATCTGACTTCAGACTTGAAATACCTGGACGCTGTATGCAAAAAGCAACTAAAGTAACCCTTCAATGTTGTCAATAATTAAGGTTCACCTGGAAATCAGGAAATGGCCAACAATCTGTATTGTAATCTAAAATGCTCTCACAAACGAGTAGTGTGTATCATATTGTGATTTAAAGAATGACTTTTACTGCAAGAGGCTGTATAAACCTGCATTGATGTGGTATTTCCCAAAGACTAATGAACCACAACTCAAGTAAGTGAACCTTTCTCTATTCTATTGGTCTTCTTAACCAAACACAGCATTGTAGAGGTTGATTCTTTAATGTCACATCTATTTACAACATGCTGTGGTTTCACCCTCTCCTCCTTCCAGTTGCTTGGTTGTCATGTTACCCATTGAAACAGTTCAATGTTAAACAACTAAACAACAGTTATCCACTAAATGTTCAGAGTGTAAATGTACCAACCTGGTACTGACAGAAGGAAAGCTAGAAATCCTCTTGCTGCTGATGTCCAATTCATAGTTAGTCCTCTCCTCTCTCACCTGTTGTTATAGGGAGATATTTAAACACACCTGCAGGTAAAAACATACAAATAAAAAAGTACATAAAAGAAGAATTACATTAGTTCCACAAAAATGTTAATGGTATTTCCTCCTTATCACATTCATTCTTACCTCCTGTGATTGATATATGAATGTTATGTTTGTTAAGCAGTGAATAAAAGGTAATAAAATACGTCTTACTGTAGAAGAGGAAGCTGGTCTGACTTATAGAGTCTGTCTGCCGGTTTATAATACAGTTAGTTGAACAAACAAAAAAAAAGCACTTCCTTCCTCTTTATACAATTAATATGCAGTAATGCATCTCTGCACTCGGACAGTAGTTCTGTTAATAGAGCATAGAATCACCTTATTAGGTTATAATGAACTACATTGTGTTGCTATCAATGTAAAAAAAATCCTGTTCCTTCCTCCCTGTTAGGCCAGAGCACTTCATCCACATCACACCTGATGTCTGCCTTTCAAGCCACAGAGGATTTATCTGCTGGCATGTCATCGCCCCCTCTGCAGTCCTCAACTGTGAGGTCCTCACAACCAGCATTCATAGCACCCAGTGAAGCTAACTGGTTATGGGGCTGGTGGTCATACACCTTTCACCTCCATGCTGACACTTGTTTTATTCATTTATTTTAACAGTAAATTGTCTCAACGAGGGGATAGGGTAGCATTATGCTTGTGAGTATTTAGTGTTCATAATGTGCACTTGTGGGATTGAATTGACAGCATGTGTTCTCTGTTACTCTTCAAAGTCACTCACTCCAATCCCCCATCATGCTGACCTTCTCTTGTACAAACACAACACTCATTGTACTATACTATATATATATATATATATATATATATATATATATATATATAGTATTTTGCATGCATGATTTACCCAATGAACAACTGTGTCAATGCGAGCAGGAAATGTCCACAGTCAACTGAGAAAAATACAATCTGTTTTGACTGGCTTGTCATGATTGAATGAGAATTGCATTTACAAAATGGCAATTGCGGTAATGTTTTTGCATTTTGTGTGAACACGAGGAAAACGGAAATAGTGTGGTGGCAAATTGCGTTACAGTAATGGTGTGTGTGGTGTAAAGGTAGCCTACTGTTGACAGAATGAGGTGAAACATTTTGTAATTCTGTCTAAGTGACTGTGGACATTTAGTTGAACAAAAAAAAAAACATTTCCTTCCTCTATAAAATAGATAGAGGAAGGAAATGCTTCTTTTTTTGGGTCACTAACAGGCGGACCGCGGTCCGGGTCCGGACCCAGACGCCGTCCTATGCGGACCCAGACCTATAATCAATAAACTATTGAGGGATTCTACATTATGACGGGCGCTTCTATTTTAACCAGCGCAGCTTTTCTAGTCTTTACGGCATCGTCCCACGTGACGCTGCTCAGCCAATCAAATTTGTGGAAACAAAAGCGCGACTCTGAATACGGAGATGATAGAGATGAGAGACAGGTGGGAAGGGAAGTTAGCGAGACAGGGAGAGAAGACGGAGAGACGAGTGAGCGGGAGACAGGGAGAGAAGACGGTGAACGGGAGACAGGGAGAGAAGACGGAGAGACGAGTGAGCGGGAGACAGGGAGAGAGAGTAGGCCTACACATGTATACTTCAGGGCCGTATGCAGGGTTTTAGAAATACCGAGGTCCAAAAACAGAGTTTGCTAGGGGGGTTCGGGGGCCCCCCCGAAAAAATGTTGATTTCCCACTAAATATGTGCATTTTAATAATAGCTTTAAAACCATGTCAGTGGGCAGTAGCATAAATGATCTTTCCAGCAGTAATACATGAGAATCAGGTTAAATGTTGCAGTAAATGATCCACACTACAATCTGGAAATACAGAAGAGGCTAAAATGATCACGAAACATCTGAAAATGAATTCTGACAATGTTTAATTAAAGTGTTCAAGTAAAGGGAAATTCACACTACAGACACCATATAAATCTAATCATGACCAAATATGGGAGCTGGTCCTGGTCCTGGTGCTGCCTCAAGTGGTTGACATAATCAAAGAGTTTGTAAGATCATCCACTTCCCCACCCACACACACGCAATGCGGTGATCAGATGCGCATGTCGTAATCTTGGCATTGTACAATGTCTTTGCCGCAACAAAGTCAAGTAATTTCTAGGCAATTATTTCCTGACTTTTATTATATACACCTCGGAAAAAATACCGAGGTGACCTCAATGGTGGGTACGGCCCTGGTATACTTCAATGTTTAGTGACAATTCATATTTTTGAATTGTACTTAATTGAACAGTCAGTTGCAGATGATGATACAACTATGAGGCTACTTCAATATATATATATATATATATATATATATATATATATATCGCACATTAATTCATAATGTTTGACATTATGATGTTCCGGACCTTCGCTTGAGGAAATTGTCTCTCACTGGACCTCTTGAAATTTTAGTTGAATACCCCAATGAATATGCAGCAGTGCATCTCTGCACTCGGCCCAATAGTTCTGTTAATAATCACCTTATTAGGTTATAATGAACTGCACTGAATTTCTTCTTGTTTTATGTTCTGCTATTTTATCATCGTTTGTATTTATCTTCCCCCCTGTCTCTCTCTAACCCTAACCCATTGCATTTCAGTAATGGTGTGTGGTTTAAAGGTACTGTTGAGAGAATGAGGTTAAACATTTTGTAATTGTGTCTAAGCGATTGAGAAAGACTGCAACACAATGACTATGTGTGTGGTATTTGTCTGGTATATCAATATAAACTTAGATGACTCCATACAAATAGCCAACAGAGGAAAACATCGCAAAAATACCTTTGCAAAACACAGCAAATAAAAAGACATAACATGAATAGTAGCCTATGCTTGAAAACACTGGAAATCAATTTATTTGTATTGCTCTTAATCATAGTTACAGTCTCAAAGGGCTTCACAGGCCCACATTATAGGACTCTAAATACTGGCTAAGACTTCTGGAGTCTCCAACCTAAACATCTCACATCTACCATGAAATATCACTGTCTTTGTGAAAGAGAAAAAGAGAAATCATAAAACATCAAGAGCGTCACATCAGATCATGTCTGAATATGATGTGAGCATGTGGGAAGTATTCAGCACATGAAGAAATGAAGCGCTAAAGGATATGCAGAAAACAATCAATCACATGTTAGGCTGTACATGGCTAGAAGACATTCTCACTGCATACTGATCTCCATGCCAGGCCTATAGCCATTTAGCATTTAGCTTCAGCATCAGAGCTAACAGTAGGCAGGTTAACTTCCTTGTATCGTTGAGTGAGGTCCTTCCAATGCCAAAGCTTTAGCTTCAATATCACCATGTTAGGCAGCGTATTATTGGTGGTGGCGTACAGCGCTGAGATCCTTCCTATCTCTGGCATGTCAATGTATCTGGATAGAGGACAGAGACAATATGAGCTTCAGTCACCCTGGAAAGGTTTATCCTCTCTATACTCGATAGAAGTACCAAGAGAAGCTTACTCACGGACAATGTTGGGTCTCTTAAAGTTGACCACAGAGTACTGGACCTGCTGTCTCTGATCTGATTGGACACAGCAGATCCTGCAGCTCTATTGGTTCTCTCTGTACTGAAGGGGAGGAGCTATTGGTCAGAGCTGAGATGTTTTCATACACAGGAACAGGAAGTGACTGGGCAGGAGAGAGGACACAAGAGTACATTTTGGTTTGTGGTTAATTTGTCAACACTCAGGGTGTCTGGTGGTCACATCAGTGTGTTTTCACATATCCCAGTGTTGCCTTGGAAACAAAGCATGTTTGTATCTGAAATCCTATTCTGTCAGCCATTATCTGGTGACCATAGGGGAGGATAGGGACATGACCTGTACCATTATCTGGTGACCATAGGGGAGGATAGGAACATGACCTGTACCATTATCTGGTGACCGTAGGGGAGGATAGGAACATGACCTGTACCATTATCTGGTGACCATAGGGGAGGATAGGAACATGACCTGTACCATTATCTGGTGACCATAGGGGAGGATAGGAACATGACCTGTACCATTATCTGGTGACCGTAGGGGAGGGTAACAACGCCCTATACCTTGAGAGCTCCAGTTTGGGTCAACACTGGCACCAGTCAGAGGCTGACCTGCTCAGGCCTTTTCTACTGGGAGGATTAGTAAAGGATGGCTTAGTCAAAAGTCTTCATTCCTGTGCCTCACCTCCTCCTCCACCTCTCCAACCGTCTCTGCTGCCTCCCCCAGGCCAGATGCTGTTCTGGAGGCCCTCGTTCTTCTGCTGAAGAGAACAGAGAGATAAAGAAGCAACAGTGAGTGAATGTCAAACGAGAGAGAAAGGAAGAGAGAGAGAGGCAGAGAGCGACAGACTATCTCACCTCATCCAGAGGAAGAGGAGGAGGAGTATGGTGGCCAACGAAACAACAACAATGATTCTCACAGCAACTACTGTTGTCAGTGATGATGTCTCTGGAAAATAGTGATCTGATTTCAGACAAACAATAACAATAGCCAATATATTTCCCTTTGTGTTTCCTTTGTTGGCCAAGTATTGTTCAGGTATTTTACATGATTCAGTGCCTTGACGCATTCGACTCATGAATAGCAGTCCATCACATTTCAATGTTAATGTTATACAATAAACATGTACACATTTTATATGAATAAGATCTCATCCCTCAACACATCTTTCATCCATATGTTAAAATTATGTCAACTCAAATTAAAATTGTTCCAATACAACTATGATGTGCACATACAGTAGCAAATGTGTGTGTGTGTGTGTGTGTGTGTGTGTGTGTGTGTGTGTGTGTGTGTGTGTGTGTGTGTGTGTGTGTGTGTTTTAAAGCAATAATTACCTGTCACATTAATGAAAAAAAAGGCGGAATTATGACTTCCGATTGCATTATGAGCTTGGCAGTAATAATTTCCTCCAAGCTCAGATGTTATATTAGTGATGGTGTAGTTCTGTCCTGATTCTATCACTGAGTCTTCATGTTCCTTGAACCAGGTGTAGTTAGCTGCTGGGTTGGCATCACTGCTGCAGCTCAGAGTCACTGAACTGCCCTCCTTTACTCCTCCAGAGGGACTTGATATCACAGATGTGTGTTTAGGCCCATCTACAGGTCACATAAAAACATGTAAAAACATCATGTAGATGAATATTAATGACAGTATTAACGATAATGAAAATCATTAATCATGAACAAAATCACATTGTTTGTTTCATGCATGATTAATTTATAGTTATTTTGTGTCTATAATATGTCAAGAGTCTGAAGACATGATGTGACCAAAGACGAGATGTAGTCCGAGATGCAGAAGTGTTGCCATATATATATATATATATATATATATATATATATATATATATATATATATGGCAACACTTTAGATTAGGGACCACATATTCACCATTAACTAGTTGCTAAGATCCTAATTTATGTACAACAACTTCCTTACTTACTATCAATAAGCACTAAGCAGTAATTCAGAGGTTATTGAGGGAAAACTCTAATATTAAAGTTAATGGCCTAGTAGTTGTAGAATATGGTCATGCAGAATGAATGCCGGAAGTCTGGAATATTAACGGCCATATTGGCCGTCAAAAAAAGTTGTAATCTCTGACCCTGGCATGATGTCAGTGCACTGTGGAGTGGACTTACACACTGGAGGAGAGGGGAGATGTTCGTATCCTTCAACAGCACATGAAAAGATGTCTTCAGACCCAATATAGTCACTGTAGGACCTTCCTCCTCTTACAGACTGTCCTCTCCTGGTCCAGATGTAGGGACCAGCTAGACCACACATACTGTGACATTCCAGGTCTGCCAAGGTAGGATGGGTAGGGTCAGGAAAGGACACTTTCACCTGGAGATCTGGGTGTGACAACAAATGACACAAAAGTTATTAAAATAAATAATAATAATGATAATAATAATAATAATAATAATAATAATAATAATAATAATAATAATAACAATAACAATAATAATAATAATAAAACTCTTCAAACACACATTCACAAGATGTTGAGCAGACTCATTAGTAATCAAAGTTTACCTGTCACAGATAACATCACTCCAGGGTCACCAGTATATTTCCCAACTGAATGGTTTGTTATGAACCGAAACTTGTACTCAGCATCAGAGTCACTCAGTCTCAGGTCTCTGATCCTCAGGGTACAGTTTCCATTACAGCTGTTCCCGGTACAGCTGTTGTTTCCACAGCTGTATTCAACACGCCCTGCATAGTCTGTATCATTTTGTAGATCAAAATATTCATTTCCGTCTGTTTTAGTAAACCACAGTGTTTCCTGGACTGTGGTATCTCGGCCATCTTGTTCTTTAGGGTATCTATAGGTGCAGTTGATCTCAACCGTTGATCCTCTTAAAGCGCAGACATCACTAGATGTGTAAGTAACTCCCCAGTCATCATATCCCTGCAGGGCTGTAAAAAACAAACATGTCATTGAGAATGAACAAGACACAGAGGCTCAGCTGATGAAATGATCAGAAGATACATAAAGAGCCAACTCCAGGTGAGTCTATTCCGGGAGGTTTTTGTTTTTATTGGTTATGTTTTTAACAGCTAATCTCACAGTAAAACCTCTACATCCAGGGACAGACTGGGACTAAGGAGACGCCGATTAGTTGTGGTGTAAATGACCGCAAGCTCACATTGATATTACCTTATGTATGTGGCTATTATTTATATATTTATATTTTATATTTATTTATATGGTGATTAGTGCCGCATATGTTGTATTACCCTGAAGATCCCAAATTAATCTCGCCCTCTATCGTTAATAGTAATCTGATACAGTATGTTTAACTTACTGATTTATAATGTATCTCAATAGAGAGAACTGTGTGCTATGGTTTGAAATAATATCTTTATTGCTCACATTTCCCTTGTTTGCGATCTCTTATGTTCATTCTATGGGGAATGCGCAAGGCAGCGGGTCTCGCGATACGCTTCGGTGTTTGCATGGTTCACGTCTTTTATGACCGCGAGATCTGAACGAGGAAGTGTGTGGCAAGTTACCGCAACATAACTAGTGCTGAAATGTGAACTTGAGAAATTAATATTTACAACTCCTAACGCTAAATGTAGCACCCTTGGTGAAGCGGAACGAGGTATGTACATATTACTATTATTAGTGAAATGGTCACAATGTGTGATTTATGTTTATGCGAGTAAAGGGAACGTTTCTCTCTCTGTTCATATTAACATCACTGCAAGCTAGCTAGTTAAGCAGCAGTGGATTATTATTCTGCAACGTTATCTGTAAAAGTGAATATATGTATTTTCTTTGTCATGCTCTCATGTGTTGATCTAGTGTAATTGGTGAAGCTATAAACACTGGTGTTATATTTGTTCATATATATTTTGTATATCTGTTGTAGTTTTCACGGTGCTTGAGACGGTGACAACGTGATGAAGAAAATAAAAACCAAAGGCACCGTTTGCAACTGTCTGCGTCTTATCCAAGTCAATGGCTGCTGCATTTGGTATGAATGAATTCATCAATTCAGTTGAATGTGAATCGCTGCGGTATGTGCCAGGCTGGCGGCCGTCCTGGAGCTACCAGGCCGTCCTGGTTCTGTAACTCTCCAGAACTCACAGATGGCCGGTCCACCCCTGTCTACATCTGTTATACTTTTATATACTGGACCGTAGAGCATAGCCTACTGACTTGCATGTAATGAGGACATTGTGACTTTAACTACAGTCACATTACTTTATTGAGACCGACATATCAACTTCAACTGTTACTAGGCCTGCAGCATCCAAGACTGCAGACTGATTCAGCAACTCAGAAAAAAAGTTCCCTATATGCAATGAACAATAATGTATTATATATTATAATAAGGTATTATGCACCAATTACACCAAGTCGAATTCCTTGTATGTACAATCCTACTTGGCAATAAACTTGATTCTGATTCTGTATTACTGCATTTGGTAAACATTTTAAAATAAGTCCTTACACTATTTTAACAAATGAACAATAATAAACAATAATTGAGTGATATATTACACATAACAACCCTAGATACAGCTGGTGATACAGCTTAGCAGGGAGACTTCAAATGTTTAAGATAGGAAACCTGTTGGCTTCTGATCTGAATTCAGACTTGAAATACCTGGACGCTGTATGCAAAAAGCAACTAAATGAACCCTTCAATGTTGTCAATAATTAAAGTTCACCTGGAAATCAGGAAATGGCCAACAATCTGTATTGTAATCTCAAATGTAAATGTTCTCACAAACAAGTAATGTATATCATATTGTGATTTAAAGAATGACTTTTACTGCAAGAGGCTGTATAAACCTGCATTGATGTGGTATTTCCCAAAGACTAATGAACCACAACTCAAGTCTATAAAGTGAACCTTTCTCTATTCTATTGGTCTTCTTAACCATTGCATTGTAGAGGTTGATTCTTTAATGTCACATCTATTTACAACATGCTGTGGTTTCACCCTCTCCTCCTTCCAGTTGCTTGGTTGTCATGTTACTCATTGAAACAGTTCAATGTTAAACAACTAAACAACAGTTATCCACTAAATGTTCAGAGTGTAAATGTACCAACCTGGTACTGACAGAAGGAAAGCTAGAAATCCTCTTGCTGCTGATGTCCAATTCATAGTTAGTCCTCTCCTCTCTCACCTGTTGTTATAGGGAGATATTTAAACACACCTGCAGGTAAAAACATACAAATATAAAGGTACATAAAAGGAGAAATACTTTAGTTTGTAAAAATCCACAACAATGTTAAAGATATTTTCTCCATATCACATTCATTCTTACCTCCTGTGCTTGAAATACGAATCTTATGTTTGTTAAGCCGTGAATAAAATGTAATAAAATACGTCTTACTGTAGAAGAGGAAGCTGGTCTGACTTATAGAGTCTATTTCTGCCAGTTCATACATTTAGTTGAACACAAACAAAAAAGTATTTCCTTCCTCTTTATATAATGAATATGCAGCAGTGCATCTCTGCACTCTGCCCAATAGTTCTGTTAATAGAGCATAGAATCACCTTATTAGGTTATAATGAACTGCACTAAGTTTCTTCCTGTTTTATCTTGTGCTATTTTATTATGTTTTATCATCCTCTCTCATCCTCTCTCTCTCGTCTCCGTCTCTCTTTGTCTCTCTTTGTATCTCTCTCTCTCTCTCTCTCTCTTAATTAATTTTAATGTATAATAATTGTGTGGTCCCTCCAAAACAAAATACTTTTTTACTCACTCTTGTACTTCAAAACTGGACAGGCTGTGTACATAGTGTTGCTATCAATGTAAAACAAATTCCTGGACACACAACAATGAGAGAAACCATGTTTATGATGTACTCATCATATTAGATATTAGGTCTCATTGGGCATCCAGTCTCTCCTCCCCGTTAGGCCAGAGCACTTCATCCACATCACACCTGATGTCTGCCTTTCAAGCCACAGAGGATTTATCTGCTGGCATGTCATCGCCCCCTCTGCAGTCCTCAACTGTGAGGTCCTCACAACCAGCATGCATAGCACCCAGTGAAGCTAACTGGTTATGGGGCTGGTGGTCATACACCTTTCACCTCCATGCTGACATTTGTTTTATTTATTTATTTTTTACAGTAGGCTATATTGTCTCAAGCATGGGCGTTACCATAATATAATTATAAAGTCGTTTGGACCCCCCCACATTTGCCATAAAAAATATTAGTGCATGACTGGTCTACTAGTCCAGCGTTCTTTCCTTTGCTTCACAATCAAATCCGTTCCACTTTATCAGTAGGGGGAATACCCATAGAAATAGAAATCCACTCCGTGTTTTCTCCACGTGAAAAAAATCTCCACGGGGTTCTCCACGTGTTATGATCGCGCCCCCCCCCACCCCGTCGGTCCTAGGTCCGGGGTGGGTTACGATCGCGCTTTTGAAGTATCGGTGCCCCGTGCAACACTACTGTGTATTACACCAGAACATAATAATAGTCAGTAATTGCAGTCCATGCCAGCTCCAAGGAAAATCCATGAAAGAGGGAGATCATTTTAAATCTAAAAACATGGTAAAATGCACCAGAATGTGGGAAATTGCATCTATTTCTTTCAATTTTTTATGGGGGAGGACCCCCAGACCCCCCCATCTAAATATGTCCCTCCCCACTTTCAAAAAGCTGGTGACGCCCTTGGTCTCAAGGAGGGGTGGATAGGGTAGCATTATGCTTGTGAGTATTTAGTGTTCATAATTTACACTTGTGGGATTGAATTGACAGCATGTGTTCTCTGTTACTCTTCAAAGTCAGCAAACTCACTGTCCACCACCTAATCTTATCTTACCTAATGACCCACTTATTAAAGACAGATGAATTCAACGCTAGAGCAACAGAGAAGGACACTTTCTAAGGAAACGACTAGAAGTTTTACATGTGGTCTTGTGGTGTGGCCTCAGGGTATTTCCACTGTGTGTTTAGTCAATCATGGCTGAGTAAAATGGCTTCCTGTGTCTCACCTCCTCCACGGTATCTGGTCCCAGTGCAGATGCTTTTCTGGAGGCCCTCTTTCTTCTGGTGAAGAGAACAGAGAGATGAAGAAGCAACAGGAGAAATTAAGGAATGTAAAATGAACGAGAGGAGAGAATATCTCACTTTATCCAGAGGAAGGGGACGAGGAGGAGTATGATGGCCAGTAAGGCAGCAACGCTTCCTACGGTTCCTACAACTAATGATGATGATGTCTCTGGAAAATAGAGATCAGATTTCAATCACTGATAACAAACTGTGTGTGTGTGTGTTTTAAAGCAGCAGTTACCTGTCACACTAATGGACAAAAAGGTGGAATTATGACGTCCGATTGCATTATGAGCTTGGCAGTAATAATTTCCTCCAAGCTCAGATGTTATATTAGTGATGGTGTAGTTCTGTCCTGATTCTATCACTGAGTCTTCATGTTCCTTGAACCAGGTGTAGTTAGCTGCTGGGTTGGCATCACTGCTGCAGCTCAGAGTCACTGAACTGCCCTCCTTTACTCCTCCAGAGGGACTTGATGTCACAGATGTGTGTTTAGGCCCATCTACAGGTCAACCTGTTTTGCCTCTCTAGGTTATTTGCCATCTTGTTTAAAAAATGTTTTTATACAAAGTAAAAATAAACAGCACAACCACAATAAACAAATATCCACAGTACAATTAAAATTGTTCCAAATGAAAAAAATAAAATAAAATAATGAAACATACAAATCTCTCCTGAGTATGCCGTAAATTGTTGAGTAAAGTTGCTGGCTCTATTTTACAACAGGCAGATTGGGTCGATTCTTAGTTTGGCCCTGGACCAATGAATACAATGAACTATGAACAATGAGGTATGAATCCTTTTTTATTTTGCCATCTTGTTGACACAAGTCATGACAACTAAACGCAATTTGACTTGAAAGCAATGGGCAAAATAAAGTGGACATGATGGCATTAGTTCAAATTCCATGTTGACAAATGGTGAAGTTATTGTAAGTGTATCACACAGCTATTGCATTGTACTCGGTTTGTGCATAAGGTCCCTTTAGTGAACTCCATTATATCTGGCAGGATGCTTGCTTACAGCTGGGTCAACAAACCACCATTGACTTGGATGTGGTTCTGTGGTTAACTATCATGCACTGTTGTTACTCTTCAGAAATAATTAATTTATTATACATTCAAAAATTTAGCCTATGTCATTCTTTCTTCAGCAGAAACCCTTTTTTTAATGAACATTTTTGACTGATCCACAGTGTCTTTAAACAATAAAGTCAGAAAAAAAGCAATCGGATTAACAGAGTTGACATGATTTAGTCATTGATACAATTTAATACAAATTTGATTTTCTAGTTGCTCCCAGATTACTGAATAGATTGTCTCCCTCTTCTACGAGTTTCTATTCTGAAAGTTAAACATCTATTATTGTAATTACTATTATAATAATTATGATATATCATTGTAAAAAAAAAAAAGAGACATCTTATTACATAATATAAATATATAAATATAATTATAAAAACAATTAATGTGTCTAATCAATCAATAGTTTTTGGTTAAAATGTCTCCATTATTGTTCCTTCTTCACACTTATGGATGGAATGAGCAGACTCTCCTTCCGACTGAGCTGGAAGGCTGTCTTCTTCTCGTAGTACGCGCCTTCGTTCACAAAGATGGGGTACAGCTCTTCCCCTTCGTAGCAGATAGTCTCTCCAGAGAAAGACATGAACGCCGGGTCGCCGGGCTTCAGCAGACAGAAGTCGTTGTCCTGTGGAGAGACGAGGTTGAGAGAGGTCAAGACCAGATTATTATCCATCATGTATGAGATAAGATGAGACGGGACTTTATTAAACCCAGACTGGAAATGCGGGTGTCACAGCAGAAAGCACAGGCCAGTAGTAGAAATGAAGAGAAAAAAAAGAATAACCAAAGAATAAACACAGAAAATATTTTGATATCCACATTAAGTTAGTTAAAATTAACCTCTATGTAAATGCAAAAAATAAATTACAGACAGTTGAGGTAGATAGATATTTGTGGAGTGTGTATGGTTCAGGTGAGTCAGGTGAGGCTGCTGGTTTAAGCAGCCTCACCTGACCCGAGTCAGACTGATTAGGTTCTGGGGCCGTATATGATTAAGTATATGCTTGAAACAGTATACAGTATTGACCATACATACGTGTCACTGTGACTAACTATGTTTGTGTATATGTCAATAATGTATGTATGTTAGCATATATATATATATATATATATATAGTGAGCGACGTACTTGTAGTTGTGGGTGGATGGCAGCAGTCAGTTGCTGGGTCTCGGGATCTCTGGGGTAATCTTTCTTGTCCACCACAATGTACACTTCAACCTCGCCCCCTTCAAACACGGTCCCTAAAAATCCAAGTCCACACCTCATCAATGCATGTTGCATAATTATGCATATTTTAGGCGACCCCCTTACTTGTTTATCGAGATATTGAGTGGCTAGTCCTTGAGCAAGGTGCCCCATAGGAGCGTGTCACATGATGTCACACCCATGCCAAGCCACCATCTTGGTGCTTTTACACCATTAGAATAACAACAGAATAACAACAACTGGTTGTTTGGTTATTTTAGAAATGTTGGTCAAGAAGTACCAAGATGGCGGGCTTGAAATTCTTCTACTTTAGATCACATGTTTGAAGTCCTCCTATACCTGTTCCTCAATGACAAGTATCTGAATTCATGGGAAGATTCAGATTCAGATATCTTTATTGTCCATCAGGAAGATAGACAGAAAATGGCCTTTAGACTGAATGGCTCAGTAAAAAACAACAGACTTGTACGAAAGAAAACATGTTCTTT
This sequence comes from Merluccius polli, assembly GCA_030340625.1. Lineage (NCBI taxonomy): Eukaryota > Metazoa > Chordata > Actinopteri > Gadiformes > Merlucciidae > Merluccius > Merluccius polli. Next base: position 207,079 of record JAOPHQ010000585.1, read on the forward strand.
TTGACTTTGTAATGGCCACCTGATAGGAGAATAAGAGATTAAAAAAATAATAGTAGTAATAATACTAATAGTAGCATTATATAGCATCCTACCCTAGCTCTCCATGCTTTATACCAGAAAGGAGAGCTAAACGTAGCACTTATGGTGCACTTAGAAACTTGATCTATTGACATCCTTGCTGTACCGACAGTGATATATTATTGTTTTACATTCTATTGACAAATGTATGACAAAGGTGTGTCGCTTTGGACAAAATCGTCCGCTAAATTCCCTAAATGTAAATGTAAATGTAAAAAAAAGTAGCATATCGGTTTGTGTCCGGTTTGTGTCCGGTTTGTGCGGTCGGCGGCGTACCGGAGTTGAAACTCTCTGTCCACTCCAGCGCCCGGTCCACCGCCTCCCTCATCAGGTTGTAGACGTCGGCCCGGAGGACCCCGTGTGGCTGGGGTCCCACCTCTATCGCTGTTGAGAAGAAAGAGCAACCATTAGAGACATCCAATCAGGGTCCCGGGACAAGTGGCAGTTAGATAAAGGTCCTATTGGTAACATTTTTATGTAGACAAATCATTTTTTAAAATAATATATCCACAGAGCTTTAAGAAAGGTGTGGAACAAAAGTATGGCTTTTCCTGGAAAAAAAAAAGATTAGGATTGTGAATTCATAATTCAATCATTCATCATTCAATCAAAATGTTGCTGGGTCCAAATTGAGTGTTTTGTTTATGTCTGTCTAAGATGTCTGACGTTTGGTTCGCACTTCTAACAAGGCTTGTGAGCCGATAGTATAACGACGTTGGTATCATCATGTGGTGTCTCTGTGTCGTCAGCGAACAAGGTTGTCAGTTAGTGTGGAAAAATGGCCGACTTTGAGGGGAGCGTTACATGATTCTTGAAACACCAGCGCACAAAGTCACCATCTATAGCTAATGCATAGCTACATGTTGCGAAATGAATTCATCACTCTACCACGAAAGATTCATCACTTGACATGACCGAGTCTGTCTGAGTCTCACTCCACGCGACCACCAAATACACAGGGGGGGGGGGGGGGGGGGGGGGGGGGGGGGAGTGTGACACCAAGTGGCTGAATGTTATCAATAGCACCTTAAATGAGTTAAAGTGAAGAAGAACAAACACCTACCGATGCCATGTTTGCCCAGGGATTCGAGGCTGTAAATCTCAGGGAGGGGGGTCTTCAGTAGGATTAGCCTCACAGGCGCTGAAGTTATCTTCTCCTTGAGAGCCGCACAGGAATACAGTAGAATAGATTAGATTATGACTGCATTGTGTCTTTTTAAGGTGTTTTCTAAGTCAACATGCCCGGTACTACGGCAAACAAAAACCCTTTCTCATCAGTTGGAAAATAACTATGGTATAACTAGGGTATGTGTTGTGTATCGTATGAACAAGTGTGATACATGTTTTGAAATTCCCTCAAACATTTCCACAAATGACGAGGGAACATCGAATGATGATGAGAAGAAAAGACAAGCGTTAAACGATCCACGACATCAACATGAACATCAAGCTTTAACCTGCAATATGTACATTTTCTGTCACTAGAGCAACCTCTAGTGGCTTGAGTTGTAGCTACAGTTAGTCATTTTCCCATTTTCCGTTCTGTGTGTGTGTGTGGGGGTGGGGGGTGGGGGGGGGGGGGGGGGGGGGGGGGGGGGGGGAGGACCCGTGGATGGTGATACATTTTTTTTTTCTCGAGAAACTTTCTAGTTCAGATATTTTGTGTTTAACGCCGTGAATAGCTGCAGTAGCAAAGCGACATAGCGCAGGTTTAGGTTTCCGAGAAGGAGAGCGCGTTTGGAGCAGCACTTACCTGCAAGTACTTGAAGAGGTGCAGGCCCACCGGTGAGGTGAGGTGAGAGATGAGGCAGACGCCCATGTTGGCCGTGGTGCTGTGCAGATCACAGACCAGATCCACAGCCTCCTCGCTGCCCCTCGGCCCCAGCAGGGCGCTCAGCTCCTGGGCCCGCCTCACCTCGTACGGGGTGGCCTCCGTTATCGGGGCACTGCAAAACAAGAATGGCACGTAAATAAAGACGCCTGTTTCAAATACCATTTAAAACAGGGGTGTCAATCAGGGGACTGGGAGCAATCATTTGGAAGAAGGTTAAAAAAAAACTGCTAACTTCAACTTGTGAGATGTCCCTGCCAAAGAAAAAGAAAAGTTGATATGGAGCAAACCATTTCCAAGATGTTTGGAAGAATAAATATTCATTCACTGAAGTCAATAGAAACCTAAAGTAGCGGTTAACAAAATTATATAATATTCGCTGCCATTCTGATACCCACAGGGAAAGATATGACGAAAACATCGCTCAACTCCATGAAGAATTGTATATTTTCAAGCATATTAGAAGTGGATTTTTTTTTTGGACCGGCCCCAATGTGGTAATATTTAATTAATTAATTAATTAATTAATTAATTGCATTTATATAGCGCTTTTCAAGACACCCAAAGCGCTTTACATAGTGTGTGTGTGTGTGTGTGTGTGGGGGGGCAATACACCTCTCATCCGCTATTTAGTCTATTATGGCCCGCGACCGCAAATAAGTTTGACACCCCTGACTAAAGCATAGGGGCAGTGTAGCCACAGCTCTAGTAGTGTATATATAGTATGTTTATTTTATTCTAATAGTTTTTTATTATATTTTTATTTCAATTGGTAAATTATTGTATATAGACTCTTGTTTTTGTACTCTCTTTTCCCGCTGTACTGCTGTACTCACTGTGAATTTCTCCTAAGGGGGATTAATAAAGGACTTATTATCTTATCTTATCTTAGTGGTTAGTGGTGCTGGGACTCCCAGTCGAAAGGTTCTTGGTTCTACTTGGTCTACTTGTAGGCATCCTTGAGCAAGATGGCCAAACCCGCTATACCTGCTGCTCACTAACGATGTGTAGGCTACTGTATCTTTGAATCAAATCCAAATTTCCTTTGGATAAATGCGTCTACTAAAATGAATGTGATTTGTGAACCTGAGTAAAGCATCGGTGAAGCAGCGGTTCAGGTCGTTCTCCGTGTATCTCCTGCACACGTCCACGGCCCGCGGGTTGGCCAGCACTGTGGTTAGGGAGAAGGACCCGGACCTCTTCTGCTGGGTCTCCTGCATCTCCTTCAACATGTACACCCCACACAGCTCATTCCCATGGGTGCCACCGCAGAGCGCCACCCGGGACAGGGGTCTGGACCACACTCGCTCCATCTGGGGGTGCAAAGCCAAAAGGGAAAATGTTAGATAGATACACAATTGACAACATAATAAAAAATAAAATATATACAAAATGTACATTTAAATACCTGTAACCAAAAGTTAGGTTACGGTCTGCACGAGAACAATGTGACAAGAGGATGTCACCGTTGTTTAACATGCACTTTACTCTTCGATAGTTTGGTGTTTGATAACTGCATTGTCATACTTTATAGACGACTTGTTTACCATACCTGAATTAAGTATTTTAGTAGTTACAAACCAGTGGTAAAGAAGCATTTAGAAAGCATTAGTAAGTAGTTAAAAAATGCTTAGCAGATGTGTTAACAACTATTTTATAAACATTTATGATGCAACTAATGCTTACTAAAGCTAGTTATAAAGCATTTACTAATCATTAGCTAAGACTATCCAGCTACACTGTAGCCTGTCAGGTGTCAGACATACCGATGGGTCCCCAGATTAGTTACAAATATCTTTAGCCAGAATCTGATTTATGAAACTACGAGTAATGGGTGTTTTCTGTACCACTTTGTGTTGTGTCTGTTACCTCTTGGGGATGGTAGCTTCTTCACCCTTTATGGATACATTATAAATGTTTAATAAGGCATATGGATAGTTATCACTTTAGATTAGGTCACGCAAAAGTCTTAACTAACGATTAGTAAATGCTTTACAACTAGCATTAGTAAGCAAGCAGTATGACAATGCAGTTATCAAACACCTTAAAATGGCCCTATTAATACAAAATAAATAATTTATAACAGAATATATGAATGCTTAACATAGTGTTTATTAGTAGGTTAGTAATGATTTAATAATGTGTTGTTAATGTTTTACTAATGATGAATTCACTATTAACCAATACATTGTAAATGCTCCAAAGCGTTTAGTTATTATAAAGTGTTACACAATATCGAACCTAGATAGTCCCGTAGCAGCACAAGGCCTATTTGCCTTTAAAAAAATAATAATAATAACTTTGCAATCATTCTGTATGTCCTGGCTCTTACTTTGATATTTTGCACGTAGTATTTTCGCACTTATCTCCTTTGTATTCTAGCAGTCGGTTAACTTAGCAATTGGTATGCAAGAAACTCATTCTTGTGAAATCCTTACTCTACTGACAGCGGTTTACTGTTGCACTTTCTACTGACTAATGTACTTATTGTAAGTCGCTTTGGACAAAAGCGTCTGCTAAATGCCCCAAATGTAAATGTAGACAGGCTGCTCATGAATAAAACTGGTTGAACCTGTGTTTTTGTCAATACAGTATCTAGACAGTGAGATCAGTTTTGGTTGCACCGCCCGTTTCAAGTTAACATGAGCACACTAACATGACACTAACATGAGCTTAAAGATTGAAGCGAGTTGTCAAACTGTGTGGGAGAGGGATTAGGCAGACTAAGTAAGTGCCACCCTAATTCAATTACAGTAATTAAAGCTGTACGTAGACATGCACTTCAGACGGTGTCAACCAAGATCTCTGCGACAAGCAGGACCCAACTGCAACCTGACCCAACCATATTGATGGTACCTTATGAACCATAGCTGTCAGCATTGGGATTTGAAAATAAGCCCCACTGTCCACACACCCCTTACATTTAGACAAGGGGACAGGACTGTCCCACCACCCCTACCACTGTCCACACACCCCTTACATTTAGACAAGGGGACAGGACTGTCCCACCACCCCTACCACTGTCCACACACCCCTTACATTTAGACAAGGGGACAGGACTGTCCCACCACCCCTACCACTGTCCACACACCCCTTACATTTAGACAAGGGGACAGGACTGTCCCACCACCCCTACCACTGTCCACACACCCCTTACATTTAGACAAGGGGACAGGACTGTCCCACCACCCCTACCACTGTCCACACACCCCTTACATTTAGACAAGGGGACAGGACTGTCCCACCACCCCTACCACTGTCCACACACCCCTTACATTTAGACAAGGGGACAGGACTGTCCCACCACCCCTACCACTGTCCACACACCCCTTACATTTAGACAAGGGGACAGGACTGTCCCACCACCCCTACCACTGTCCACACACCCCTTACATTTAGACAAGGGGACAGGACTGTCCCACCACCCCTACCACTGTCCACACACCCCTTACATTTAGACAAGGGGACAGGACTGTCCCACCACCCCTACCACTGTCCCCATATAACTACAGTCAACTATGACGCAACACCTTGCATGGTTGAAACCAGCAAAATGTACCTAACAACCATTTCACTAGGCGACATTATATAGGCCCACGCAGACACACACACACACACACACACACACACACACAGCTGAAGCGTTATTTACGCGTCACGTCATCGTACCGACATATTAACGCATTAGCGCATTAGTAATCCGGGGGTCTCGCGCTCTTACCTGTCCTCCCGCGGGGAGCACGAGCGCGTCCGCAGCGCGACTTGAAACTTTCTCCGCGACCTTTGAACTCTGGCGCACACTCTCACCCTCGTGGGCTTTCGCTTACACGCACACGCACACACACACGCACGCACACACACACACACACACACACACACACACACACGCAAAAGCACTCGTTGACTCTGTGTCTTCGTGGGTTTGTGGGTGTCTTCACCTGCTGCTCCACCCTGGCCTGTCCCTCTGCATGCAGCAGCACGCTGGTTCCTGGTTTTAACCCTCGTGTTATTCCTCTCTTCCCACCCCACCTCACCTTACCCTCCCCCTTCTCCCCCCCCTCCTCCTCTCCACGTCCTCCCTCCTCCTCCTCTCCTCCTCCTCTTCCCCCTTCTCCTCCTCCTCCTCCTTCCCCTCCTCCTCCTCCTCCTCCTCCTCCTCACGTCCCACAGTATTTTTTCTCTCTCTCCTGCTTCTCCTGGATCAAATTTCAACCAGATGCTGACCATATGATGTACAGTGTTGGAGCTTTTGTGTACAGTAGTGGTTTCTAATTAAAACACACACACACACACACACACACACACACACACACACACACACACACACACACACACACACACACACACATATATATATATATATATATATATATATATACACCACAACTTTTTTTTCCCCATTACTTTTCTGTGGAGATGAATGGCAGTAAAATTGTGTAAAACATATCTGAAAAAGATGTCTGCAGAAAACAATTTAACCAGCCATAGAAGTCATTTATGATTGATTTGTTGAATGCAACTATTGCTTAGACGAGTTGAACAGGGAGGCTCAGTGGGACATTTTTACACAACGTTTCCTTGAGATTGTAAACAATCAAGTCGATGGTAGTTACTGAAGAAACAACCCCTACCGACTCCAAGCCGGAGGTGTTGACGTCCTTTGTGAATTATTCAAAAAGTAAATGGGTATTTTGATTCTGCCGGGGAAGTGTTTTTTTGATGCTGACATTTAATGTTGGGCGGATCCAAAGAGATAATGAGGTCACACTGAGAGGGAGGTGACTTTATGACCTTCCAGCGGCCTTTTCCGTATGTATGTTCCCTGTGTGTTCCCTTGGGCCCTTGCTTTAAAGCTGAGGAAAAGAAAATAATGACTATAATGATCAGTAAAAAATACAGACTCCATCTCTAGAAATGTTTTTTTAGCGAGACAACAATTAATTAATTGTTAAAGGATTAAGTAGCCCACCAGAGCTATTGCAGTAATAAGTATATGAATATTAAAAAGAAATACAAACTTGTCTTTTACGTGCCAGTTGTTTAACCAACAATCAAACTATAATAATACAATGAAAACATGTCATTGTTCATTAGCTAGACCCAATTTCATTGCTTATTTTTCAGTTGTGGCGAGCAGGGAGAAATGTACAATATACATTTCAAGGAAATATAATCATTGCCTATGCTATATAAATGAAATACATGTGGAAAAAACACCAAGTCACCAAAGCTTTTTCAATTCACTTAAGAGTGGAGTCTGCATTGGCCGACTCTATGGTTACTGAAGAAAGTTGAAACTCATACAAAAGGAGCTGAAAATGCTGCGAGGGGCAGCGCTCTGAAACGTTGGGTCCAAAGCTGTGAGGGCAGAGATAAGGATACAGTTAAGTCCTCTCACTGCTAGTGATGTACTGGCTTGTCTCACACAGAGAGAGAGAGAGAGAGAGAGAGAGAGAGAGCGTTATGAGGTTACTTTTAATCTGGATCGCCTATATCCACCATCTATATATATATATATATATATATATATATATATATATATATATATATATATATATATATATATATAGGCGAGAGCTGTCTGAACATGAGGACATTCCAGAGGCTAAACAAGGTCATGACGGCCATATAAAACACAGTAATAAAGTGAAGAATGTATGCTGCGATTGGTTAACGTAGGATGGATGTGGAGGATGGATCCACATGGTGGAACAAACCAGCTCAGGCTTGTGTTACTTATTACAAGTGACAATAAAAGTCTTTAACTTTGAAACGTCGGTTTCTCGATCTCTCTTATTTTGGTAAAGTGTTATTCACCCAGCTACAAGGCCTGATGAAGTCATGGGTGATGCACCCGGCACACTCTTCATTCCTAACGCACGCGGCTGACAGAAGAAACACACACCTTGTTGATGCTACAGCAAAACTGTTTTCAAACTGTTGGTTTGATTAGTAGGTTGTCATGAGTTTTGGTACATGAGTTTTGTTCTTTTTTTTTTTAACGTTTAAAGGG
>JAOPHQ010000585.1:217500-220000 GCA_030340625.1 Merluccius polli
CCGGGTCGACATACAGCGGGGCTATTGGGGAATAAAACCCCAAAAACCCGCGTGTGTGTGCGTGTGTGCGGCGGGTTTTAACACACCACTGTGGACCTGTAGCATATTAGCTGACTGGTGTAAAAGCGTATAAACCAATGGTCCATTTGACATTCAAAACGTAGTGTGAATGTACCCTAAGCACGGCGACCAAGCTTTCATAAATACAGCGCTCCTCCCGTGTTTCAGTTGAGTCCATATACTGCGGGGCTATTAGAAAAAACGCGTGTGTGTGCGTGTGTACGGCGTGTTTTAACACACCACTGTGGACCTGTAGCATATTTGCTGAGTGGTGTAAGTGTATAAACAAATGATCAATTTGAGATTCAAAACGGCGAATTTTACCGGAAGCAGTTCCCGTGTACCGCCGCCATCTTAAATGGAGTTGGGCCGTGTATGTAGCCAAAACACGACAGAGTAACAAAGTCAAACCTAATCTCACTATTGTGTACAACTGATGTGTTGTAAGACAAAGCATATTTCTCTGATACGATCAACGGGGAAGAGCAGATCCGCGGAGGGGGTTTTTACATGACCTGGCCAAACAACAAAATCACGCGAGTGACCAATAGGAGTCCACTTGTATCCGCCGTCCAATCAGACGAGGGATATCTGTAGGGTATGCCTGACAACAGCCCGAGAAAATTCGCGCCAGTGAAACTGACCAATAGGAGTCCTCTTGTATCAACTGTCAATAGATGACGTCATCAACCGTAATTAGATCACGCGCACACGTGCGCGAGATAGCCCCCCCAGGCTGAGGCAGACAGAAACGTTGAGAAAAAGAGCGTTTTTCTGCCTCTGCACTGGTCTCACATTTGGGCTTATTCTGACAAAACGGTAGCACGTATCAGAAAAAAACCAGACCATCATCACTGTAAGGACTTCCTGAACGATTTGGTGTTTCTACAGTGTTTCAAATATTTTGGAGACACTTGCAAGTTTAAAACAGGGGTGTGTTCTGCTTCTCTCAGAAAATATATAATATATATAATATAATATAATAATAATATATATAGTCAATGAGGAGCAGAGACAGACTGGCCGCACTTAGAGGCTGCTAATTCAAATTCTGTAAGTCTCTCTGATTTTTTGAGCACATTGTGAGAGACAGAACAAGTTTGTCTACAAATTTGGAAAAAATCATGCGTGTGAGTGTAAATTGTGGCCAGGAGCAGCGTGGAAAGAGAAAAAATCTGGATTTATTTTGGGCTCTCTCCCACTCTAACCGATGATTTCATGCACTCTGACACGAACATTCCTCGCAATACACACCCATTATAATCTCATAATTTCTCCAAAAATGATCATGGTCATTGATCAGTGATTGATTAAAAACTATATGACCTATCAAAACGTAGTATAATACACCAAATACACAAGACTTGTGTCTACTGTTTAAAGTTTAAATGGAGTCTCTAGGTGAAAGTATGCCGGAGCAGCAGACAGCAGTAGGCTGACTTACGTCGCGAAAAATTCATATTATTTTAAGAAACGCAATAGCACACCGATCCCGATGAAGACGCACATTTTGATATATAATTTGTAGCAAATCGAAATTCGGAAACTGATCCCTTCAGCTTTAGCTGTAGGGGCCAGTGCTCGGTGCTATTGCCCCGTGGCCCTAATAATAATAATAATAATAATAATAATACAACCATACAAAATAATCAGCTCTATTTTGTTTAATTGTCAACTATTTTTTGAATCACACGGTGAGATCATGAACTTAACCCTGCTCACTTTGTCGTACGGCCGCACACTGTGCTTTCAACCACACCTTTGAGGCTTCTCTTTGTATCAGAGGGCTATGTCTCTACCAAGACAAGTGCAAGACAAATCCCCCTTGGGGCAATAAAGGTTTATCTATCTACCTAGACCAGTGGTTCCCAACCTTTGACCCTTAGGTGTAGCTACCACTAAATTGTCGTCAAGGCCTACATAAGAGCCAAGAGTGCCAGCCACGCCCCCTTTTACACAATGATTACTGCAAGAAGGCCAGTGGGAAACAGAGGAAAGACAGAGTCAGCAACGCTGCTTATGCTCCCAGTGTGTTTATTTAGCAAACACAAATGAAGACAAAACATCACTGGAAAACATTACAGTGAAAAAAAAAATCTATAATATATTTATTTTCAATTATCCATATTATTTTTCTCTATTATTGTACATTTGTCCATTCCAAGAATAAAAGTCCACGTCGTACGTTGCCCCGCGCGCCACCGGTGGTACGTGCCGCATACCACCGGTTGAAAAACCCGCCTCTAGACTCCTCCGTCCGGCCTTGTGTCCTGCCCCCCATGCAGGTACATGGCCATCATCCACCCTCTGAAGCCGCGTCTGTCGTCGGCGGCCACTAAGGTGATGATCGTGTGCATCTGGGGGCTGGCAGTGGTGCTGGCGTTCCCCATCTGCTTCTTCTCCGCGGTGCACGCCCTCCCCCGACGCACCCTCTGCTACA
>JAOPHQ010000585.1:222500-256717 GCA_030340625.1 Merluccius polli
AGTTTAAAGTTTAACAGCAAAAGCTTTCAGGGACTGATCAACGGTTTGACCTCTCTATAAGGTCAAGGTTTTTTTATTTATTCATTTACACTTTTTAGGTTAATCAATGCAATGGTTTGAAAATCCCTTTACTTTACCCCTGTTCTGCCAGCCTCTTTACAGCACAAATAGATTAGGTGGGAGAGTGTGTGTGTTTTGTTTAATGGCCATATCGTCAACATCTAATGTATTCAACAACTCAGCGTATTGGCCTTAGAAAATAACACCTACCAAAAATGAGTACAATACAATTGTAAATACAATTGTAAATACAATTGGGTATGATATGCAAGATTTGCTACTTCAAGTTAGCTCCAGTCTAAACTTGCTCCTCACCAATCTCTCTCCCTACTCTCTCCAAACCCCGCTCACCCTTAAAAAAAAAGTTTTCCTCTACACTGCTGCAGGGTCGGAGCAATGAACCTTGATCCATGTAGCTTTTGAGAGCACATTTTAAACCCCAACATTTGTGTTGTACCTTTAAGTCAACCGACCCTAGGTGTCCTTGGGTCTACTGGACTGGGACCAACCGACAGACCAGTCCCCAGATGGTCACACTGCTGGACTTAAAAAAAGGCTATAATAAAAAGGCTCAGTGTGATGTAAGCATGGGTGCAGATCCCAGGGGGGGGGGGGACATGTCATTCTGAAAAACAACCCTAAATTATTCAAAATCAAACAAATGTATTTTCAGATTTCAAACATGATCTAAAAACATGATCAGTTAGTTTACATAACTTGGTTAGGGCTTCATATTTTGATATTCATCCATATCAATTAGTCATGCATACAGTGGCGGATTAAGGTGGTCATGGGCCCCTAGGCTACTGTTTGTTCGGGCCCTCCACATTATTAATCATGCTTTATCAGAAAAAAAACCCGCTTGGAACTTTGGCCGCGCTTACGCACGCGCGCACACGTTGACACAGCCACCGGGGACGTGAGCGTCGCGTACGGCTGCGCCGCGGTCACCGCTGCTGATCGCTGCCACTCTAGTCAATGAAACCATCCCCACCGGGCCGCTGCGGGCAGGAAGTGAAATAGTAAAAGCCATAGAGCATCCGGTCAATTTTCAAAATAAAAACACCCTCCCGATCGAACACGGCCACAAATCGTTGTCGTTTATAACTGACTTTTGTCTATAGGCTACAGCACAACACATTAGGACATAACAACAATAAACAACACTAAACACAATTAAACCAGACAAAAAAGTAAACATTTACTATATAGCCTACCAACTCATGACAAATCTATGAAAAGCGACCAAATCAACAGCAAATCAACAAAGCAACTGCAAGTCAACTTCGGAAAGGCAAAGTAACCTTTTATTTGTTTGTTCTATTTTGACATCCACAAATTATCGCGTGGTCTCCTGATTCTCGCGTGGTCTTGTAGTTCTCGCGTGATCCCGCGAATCCTGCCGCCTCGCAGCGCTACGCTGCCGTCGCGTCCGGTGGAAATTGACGCAGGGCAGAGGACGCAGCCGTTCCGCGGCGCTGCACACGTCCCCGGTGGAACGCCATATCTATCCAATCAGCGACTTAATTTTTTAAAATGTTTCTAAGGGCCCCAATAGGAGGCAAGTTTGTTTTCAACAGTGTAGTAAATAAAAAAATAAAAAAATTGTCTGGCCAATCCGGGGCCCCTGCACACGTGGGGCCCCTAGGCTACAGCCTAGGCCAGCCTGTGCATTAATCCGCCCTTGCATGCATAAAGTAGTCCCATACACTGGAAGATGGTGAGAAGAGTTGGGGATCTGGGAGGGTTGGAGGGAGGTGAAAGATAAGACCATGAGTAGACATTACATGCCGAGACCCTTTAAATTATGATTTACTAATATCATCATCATCATCATCATCATCATCATCAAACCTTTATTTATACTCGTAGGGCATTGAGGTTTCCCTCATTTACAATGACGACGAGTTTACAGGGTAAGGTTGTGCATTAATAAGAAAAACAATAGAAGGGACAGATAAGAATATTTGAATTTAAAAATATAATTTAAAAAGTATTATTTCAAATATATATATATATATATATAATGTATAAAACAAGTATATATACATATATATGTAAAACAACAAAATCAAATAACATAAATCAAATAAGTAAATAAAACTGAAAACTAAAAACAGTTGCAATTTGATGAGCAGAGAGGCAACACCAATTGCTTAAAAACAGTATCAGAAGGCAATATCTCTAGCTTTAGGGTTTGTTGCAGAGCGTTCCACGTACTAGGCGCGTCGAAAAGAAATGCAGCTTTGCCAAGCTCTGAGTGCACACTAGGGACCCTGAGAGTGAGCCAGTTGTTGGATCTGGTTTGGTAGGATCCAAGGTTCCATTTCAATAAGGAGGAGATGTATGGTGGTAGTTTACCACTAATAGCTTTAAAAACAAACAAATGCCAATGGAAACTGCGCCTTAGAGAAAGAGAGGGCCAGCCAACCTTACTGTAGAGAGTGCAGTGGTGTGTATTGTAGCAATCACCAGTGATGAATCTAAGAGCAGAGTGATAGACAGATTCTAACTGCTTCAAGGTAGATGCTGAGCTGATGCATGCCTATAAATGACATCACCATAGTCTAAAACTGATAAAAATACAGCCTCAACAACTCTCTTCCTACTGAACCTGGAAAAGCTGGACTTGTTTCTATATAGAAAGCCCAACTTCTGGCGGAGCTTGGAGGCGAGGCTGTTAATGTGGAACTTAAAAGAGAGCTTCTCATCAAGCCAAAGCCCTAGATATTTATACTCTGAGACTCTCTCTATAAGAGAGCCATCCACAGTTAAAATACGAAGTTTCCTAAAATCAGCCTCTTTAGCTCTTGAAAATAACATAAATTTGCTCTTTTGGGAGTTAAGAACCAATTTAAGATCAGAGAGAGTGTCCTGTAGTAAGTTAAAAGAGAGCTGCAGTTTGTCGGCTGCAGCCTGAGGGGTATCTGCAGTACAGTAGACGATGGTGTCATCAGCATATAAATGGGCATGGCAACCAGTTAGGGAGGAGACTAGTTCGTTAATATAAATAGTAAAAAGTACAGGACCTAAAACCGAGCCTTGAGGGACACCTTTGTCAATAGCTAGGAATTCTGAATTCCCGAGTGGTGATTTCACGCATTGATGCCTGGAAGATAGGTAGCCATGAAACCACGCACAGGCATCCGTATCTAAACCAATATCAGACAGCCTTTTCAGAAGCAGCTGGTGATCGACTGTGTCAAAAGCCTTTGAGAGGTCGACAAAGAGGGCAGCACAGTGCTTCCTTTTATCCAAGGCAGACATTATGTCATTGGTTACCAGTGTGTTAGCTGTGATGGTACTATGGTTAGGCCTGAAGCCAGATTGGTGAGGACTAAGAATTGAATGGCCTGACAGGAAACACTTTAATTGGGAGTTGACTAAGGTCTCAAGTACTTTGGCCAGGCACGGAAGTGTAGAAATTGGACGATAATTATCCAGATTATTCCTATCCCCTCCTTTATGCAATGGAATGACATGGGCAGATTTCCATACAAGCGGAAATACGCCAGATGAGATAGAGAGATTAAAAATATATGACAATGGCTCACTAATTGCTGGAGCAGCCAGTTTTATAAAAAAAAGAGTCTAAGTGATCCTCACCGGTAGATGACTTAGGATCTATGGACAGTAAAATTCTGAGGACCTCAGAGGACATAAAATGCTGAAAGGTGAAATGCAAGACACGGTCCGGGGGAGGACTAACAACAGGGACCTCTGAGGGAGGGGGACCTGGAAACAGCTTATCAAATCATTTACCAGCTTCTGAGAAGTGTTTATTAAAAGCATGTCTAATATCACCCGGATCTGAGATCACACAGCCGTTTACCGTGATACTGATGGGCAGAGCATTAGAGGGCCGGCTTTTAGTCAAGTTAATTGCACCCCAGAACTTGGCAGGATTAGAATAAGAGTTGGTGACTAGATTTAAAAAATATTCAGATTTAGCTTTCCTAACAGCTGTAGTACATTTATTTCTGAGTTGTCTAAAAGACAGCCAGTGTTGGGGGTCACCAGAGCTTCTGGCTCGGGACCAGGCACTGTTCCTATTATTAAAAAGAGAGGATAGCTCCTGTGTCATCCAAGGCACAACCCTGTCCTTAATCCTAGCCTTTTTGAATGGTGCATGCTTATCAACAAGGTAATTAAATGTAGTGACAAAGGAGTCAAGAGCTACCTCAGCGTTGTCACATTGGCCAATGAAACTCCAGTCCACAACTCTTAAATCCTCCAGAAACCGCTCTGCATCAAAATGTCTAAAGTTCCTCTTGGAAACCACCTGGGATGCAGTCTTTTTCACCCGCACATCCCTAACACAGACAATGGGACAGTGATCACTGACTCCCAGCTCAAAAACACCACTCATAGGATATTTATCCGCCTTGTTGGTGAAAATTAGGTCCAGGAGAGTGGATTTGGAGTAGTCTTTAAGGTTTGGTCTAGTTGGCTCAGTAATCAACTGAGATACATTTAGACTGCTCATGAGGTTTTTAAACTGCATAGAAGCATCACTCAGCCAATTCAGATTTAGGTCCCCTAAAACAAGTAATTCACCAACAGAGAATTTAGCGAGCATGTCCACTAAGGTGTCAGTAGCATGTGAGTCAGCTGAGGGAGGACGGTAAATTCCGACCACAGTCAGTGGGTCTGGACCACAATTGACTTTAAGAGCTAAAAATTCAAAATAATTAGGAAGAGAAACAGCATTTAAAATTGACACAGAGACAAGATTTGACATATATACCTACCCCACCACCCCTACTTAACCGATCAATTCTATAAAAGTTATAATTATACAAAGCCACATCTGAGTTGTCAGTATTCTTCCCAAGCCAGGTTTCACCCAACACAAGAATATCTGGAGTAGTCTGCTCCACTAGAATAGTTACATAGTCAAAATTTTTAACTAGGCTTCTAATATTCAAGTGAATAATACCAAGACCTTTGCGCTTTTTAAAACTCAATGGAGTAAGGAGAGGGATAGAGCTAACAGATACATTAGATCCATTAGTGGGAGTTGGCTGAGGAACAATTGTAATTAAATTAGAAAGAATGCGACCACGAGGTTTGTCAACAGAGGGCGATCCTAGCCCCAATGGGCGTCTGTACCTGTGAGTGGAACTATAATCACAGGGACCAGAATCACGGGAACGTCATAATTGTGACGCACCTGTGGCCAAATCTTCTGCTGACATTCAAAGACATCAAAAGCACTGTGTGTATAACGGTTAAGTAAGCAGTGATACGCGCTGTTGGCTGTTTAGGACAAATAAACAAGAAAGGTAAGCACAATAAATTATTCCCTGTGCAGTACTTTTTGAATGATATGGCGACATGGTATGAGTTGCATACGGGCAAAAAAACACTTTTGTGTCCCCCCCCAATCCTGACATCGGATCTGCACCCCTGGATGTAAGGGGTAATGCCCGACGGGGTATTATCGACGAGGTGGGACTTCGCGGAAGCAACCGTCCTCCGCGGTTCACGCCTCCACGTCGTTCATTCATTTCTGTTAATGGACACCTCGAAGGGCATTATCCCGCTTATACCAACCGCCATTTACTTCGCGGAAGCAACGGACGGTTCGCGTCAAACGTCGGAGCGAGATTCGTTTTCTGAAGGACTACATTTCTCGTGTCAAATTAATGAGCCATGATGATTCATGAGCCATGAATCATCATGGTTTGTGTTTGCGAAGGTGGTTTCTCCGGCAGATTTGTTAGGGTTAGGGTTAAATTCGTATACATTTTTACGAATCAACGTGCACTGACATTTCGTACACATGTACGACGCTTGTTTTGAGATCAGGCTGCAATTGCAGGAGCAATTTAAAAAACTTTAACGGTTCGTTTACAACATTTAATGCCTTCCAATGCCAACATTGTGCTTGAAATAATAAACAAATTTAAATGTATTTATTTGAAATTCTGACTTCTGGTCTATGTTGCGATATGAAGCAATCATTTCAATCTATATTCTGTACCATTCTGAAATCCTTAGGTTTAAACTGTACCAAGGTGCCTTCATGGCTGTGTGGTCAATAAAGACAAATTAAATGACCAGAAACAGCTTTTAATGTCAGTTAAACAAAATAAGAGAAACAACGTGAAAAAACAAAACAGATGAACATAAACTTTCTACCAAATCTGGTGGTCCCCTATCCGGTGCATGCATCTTTTCACTTCTTTTATTTTTTACTAATGTATGTGCACAAGGCAATTTTGAACTAAAATTAATATTAAAATAATAAAAATTAGTATCAGTTGTCAATTAAAATAGATCGTTTACATCGGCCTATACATCACATTGATGTTACTTAATGGGTTCAATATACGGGTATGTATATATGGGTACAATATTTTTGAATTAATTATACAATTCAAAAGACTAAATGTCCACAGCTGTATGGCTCTACAGTAGAAATTGATGTGAATATAAATTTCAGTTTTTTCACATTGTTTTATGTTGCAGCCTTCATCAAGCTACACTCCATACTAAATGTAAACGAATAAAAGGGATATTAGAGCAAATTACAATTCTTTGTTTGGCCACTAGATGGGGTCGGTGGTGCATGTGTGCGTGCTGCAGAATCAGATCCATTGCTATGACATTTTTTCTTTATGGTCTTAGAGATTATCGTACACCATGTTTGTATCTACTGGAAACGAGTATTGGTTACCCATTTTTAATACATTTTATTTACCTGTATGGGGTTCCTCAGAAAGAGACAGAAATGATGTGTCACGCAAGCCCCCGTAGCGTTACGTGGGCGTGTTTTGGAGGGGGCGTGGTTTGGGTGGGCGTGGTTTGGAGGGGCGTGGTTTGGAGTGCCTGTTTCTTGGCTGCGGCTGCAGCTAGGCCCTTCTCTCGCGCCTTCGCGTCGTCCATTCATTTCTGTTAATGGACACCTCGTCGGGCATTATCCCTTACATAATCTCTCTGCTATGCGTCACTGTTTATCTATCCCTTAAAAGGCTTCCTGTGTTTCTGTTCATGATGTCACCGTCTCATGCCCTGGCACTAGTCAGGCCCCTCCATGTTGTCTCTTGCACACCTTCCTATTATTATTGTAATAATGTGGAAGAATGATGCGTTTGATAGTTAGTGTCTATAATATCAGTGGTTTTGTTAAAATAGTCTTCTAAAATCATAATTATATAAAATACGTAGAATATACATAATTTCGATGTATAAAGTTTTTTGTTTTTTTTACATAAGTAAGAAAGTGAGAAATGTAAGATAAATGTGTTTTAATGTAGTAAACATATATACATGAATTGCCTTGGTTGAATACACAATGCAAAGAGAAGATTTTGTTTGATTCTTTGGTTTCTATCACTGCGATTTCTCTCTCTTCTCCTCTTCAGGTGGTGAAGATGAGTATCAACGTGGTGCATGACCTTGTATCATAAAACCATCTATCTCCTCTTCAGGTGGTGAAGATGATGATCATTGTGGTGGTGACCTTTGCCCTCTGCTGGCTGCCCTATCATGTGTACTTCATCGTGACGGGTCTGTCCAAGGCGCTGACCAAGTGGAAGTACATCCAGCAGGTGTACCTGTCGGTGATGTGGCTGGCCATGAGCTCCACCATGTACAACCCCATCATCTACTGCTGCCTCAACAGCAGGTGGGCACACACGCACACACACACACACACACACACACACACACACACACACACACACACGCATACGCACAGCACACACACACATGTAGAACATGTAGCAACAGAAATTGCAAACATGAACAGTTAATGCTTTTGACCAACTTATACTAATACAATTTCCCCCCGGAAAGTAACGTGATTTTTAATGATACAATCGATGTAGTCCTATGCCTAAAGTAGGCCTATACAATAGTTGTATCAAGTAAGATTCGATATAAGATAACTCGACTATGCTGCATATTACTAACTGAAGTCATGTAATGAGACAATTAAAATTACGGCAGCTGTAGGAGGTGCATGTGTCAAATTGTTGATCTAGCGGATGTGGTGGGGGATGACCTAGGGTTGTTAGAGGATGTGGCCGGGGCTGTGGTCTGCATAAAAAGAAGTGAGCGTGTTTTCAGACAACGCACCAAGATATTGGCGGTGTCCAAGTCCTCTCCACCCTCAGGAGAGAGTTAGGAGATATAGCAGGAGTTTCCCAGCCCTCGCTAAGCTGTTTAAAGGTCTCATTCCGCGAGAAACAGTTTAATACTTGTTTTTGTTGAAATACTATAGGTCTCACCGAGTTGCATGTGCATGCTGCGCGTGAAAACGTTCTTCTACCCCCATTGCCTGTATTTGGCAATGAAAGAACAGAGAAAAAAACACTGAGAAAAATCAGCGGATGAGAAAAGCCCCACGGATTGACGTCAGTCCGTGAATTAGTATTCATGGCCTCGCCTCCGCTACCGCCCACCGAAAGTCAGGAAGTAGCAGGAAGTCGCGATTCTCGACCCGTCTAGCACTAGTTGATTATGGAGCGGAAAAATCCTCACTGCGCACTGGAGGTAGCGTCACAGTGCTATTAGCCAACCAGAGGCGAGTTCATTAGCATGTCATGCATATTCATGATGAGAGGCGAAATCGTGTCGTTCGCCCCCCCCACCTCCCCCACCAAACTAAAACAGCATGAAACAGGCACATTTTTTTAACCAAAACCGGTACTGAGGGTATTTATTAACACTAGAGACCACCGCAAAATTAATGAAAAAACGATGAGATGAGACCTTTAATGCCTGGCTGCAGTCCTTGCTGGTACCATCACTATACGCACACAGTACATTAGTTTATATATATACGCCACTGCACAACAGTCTGTTGTGTCTGTTGTCTCTTATATCGGTCTAAACCGATATGAAGAGGGACTTCCAACCTAACATTTCCAAACATCATAGGAGTGATAGACTGAAATCACCGTCCAACAATTACATAAACAGAAATGCACTCGCAAATAACGCTGGTGAGTGACTTGCATCTCTAGGGGACTCGGTCAACCTCAGCACCACCAGGTCGGCCAGTTGTCACGCCAATAAGTGAACACTCTTCTAGAGTTAACCTCTGATAGGCTATACTGTGTGGGGGGAGGGACCTCTGATAGGCTACTGTGTGGGGGTGAGGGACCTCTGATAGACTACTGTGTGGGGGGGAGGGACCTCTGATAGGCTACTGTGTGGGGGGGGAGGGACCTCTGATAGGCTACTGTGTGGGGGGGGGGAGGGACCTCTGATAGGCTACTGTGTGGGGAGAGGGACCTCTGATAGGCTACTGTGTGGGGGGAGGGACCTCTGATAGGCTACTGTGTGGGGGGGAGAGGGACCTCTGATAGGCTACTGTGTGGGGGGGGGAGGGACCTCTGATAGGCTACTGTGTGGGGGGAGGGACCTCTGATAGGCTACTGTGTGGGGAGGGGAGACCTCTGATAGGCTACTGTGTGGGGAGGAGGGACCTCTGATAGGCTACTGTGTGAGGGGGAGGGACCTCTGATAGGCTACTGTGTGGGGGAGAGGGACCTCTGATAGGCTACTGTGTGGGGGAGAGGGACCTCTGATAGGCTACTGTGTGGGGGGGAGGGACACTCGCGCCCATGCCACATTATTAGTTTGAGAAGAGAGCACGGCAGAAAGTGGACCAAGAAGTGTCCTCTACTTTGATTAAACTTCTGTCACAAGAGCTTATATTTCACTCTGTGATGCATTTATTTCATGTATTTATTCTTTGGATTTTCCTGTTCACTCTTCCAATCCATTCAACTGTTTAATTGACTATTTCCATTTTGTCATATTAATTCACACATTTCCAGTGGTGTTAGGGTTAGGGTTAGGGGATGTTTTGTGACCATATATGGTCATTTATGGGCGTTAATGTATGGTAATGAGCTAAGCGGGTGCGAGCATAAGGATTTATAACGACCAGTATTTATCAAGGGAAATTGTGCACCGGTGTGCAAAAGCCTAAGATTAAGCCTTGATTAATCCCAACTTTTTCATGTGTATGAACTTCCTAAATGTCATGAGTACGATAGGATTTATAACTTTTTCTACAAACTCTTGATAAATGAGGGCCCAGGTGTGGAGTGTGTGCGGTTGATAGTGGTTTAAGCAGCCTCACCTGGCCAGAGTCAGGCTGATTAGGCTCTGGGGAAGGGTGAGGCTGCACACCTGTGGTGCATTGGGGAGGTCGAGGCACGCAGGTTAAATCAGCTATCAACACACACACTCCACACCTGGATATTGATAATATTGATGATATTCACCATATTGATCAAATCGACAACCTGGTGTGTGTGTGTGTGTGTGTGGGGGTCCAGGTTCCGGGCGGGCTTCAAGCATGTGTTCCACTGCTGCCCATGCGTGCGCGAGTCCGGGAGCCTCGATGAGCTGGAGCTCCGCGGCACGCGCCTCGGCCCGGGACGCCGCCGGGCCGAGGCGCGCACGCTGTCCCGGGTGGACACCGGCCTCCGCGGCACCCTGCGCCACCACCGCAGCACCCAGAAGAGCGTTGTGTCCGCCTGTCACGACGACGACCGCGGTCCACCCACCGTCCAGGGCAGCCCTGGTGACCTGTGCAGTGAGCCCAGATGAAAGCAGTGTGCAGTGAAGCAGAGACATTTAAAAAGGAGACTACTCATGTTCTTCTCACTTCCTGCAATGTGTCACCTGAGCAGCACAAGGCGCGGCATTGGGCGGTCTTAATTCCTGCCCCCCCCGCCCCCCTCACTTTAGGAGACTAGAGTGGGCACAGGCTCCATTCACTCCAATGAGAGATGTAGAGGTGTTATTTGGTGTTATTTTAGATGTGGCTGTTATTTTCTTTAATATTGAAATCGAGGTAAATATCAGACCTTCCCTTCCAAGTCGAAGGTGTTGCTGAACATTTTGACACTAAATTGTTTTTTTTATTATTCTGACTTGTAGAACCAGCGAAAAAAAAGTTTGTTTGAGACTCGTCCAGCTCCACAGTGTTAAGGATAGCGTCCGTTTGGAGACCGGACCCACTCTCACCCCATTGCCGCTGCTTTGAACCAGTCTCTTTTTAAGTGAATCTCTTCTTATCGACTATGGTCGAGTGAACCCAGTGACGTGAATGCAGAGTGAATTGGGTTTGTACATTGCAGTGCACCCATGTGAAAAGGCTGTGCAATGAACAAAATGAAATGACCCCAGTAAACCCACAATTAAATGAACGTAGTGAATTAGATTCACCTTACAGTGAACCCAATAAAATACATGTAGAGTGAATTGGATTCACCTTACAATGAACCCATGGATATACTGTGGACCCAATTTAATGGCTGTGTTCGCAAAGGAACATTTAGGTGTGTTATAGGAGGACATGGTGATCTCTGTGTTACTCCTTTTTACAATTTACTGATTTAGGCTAGGGATGTTCCTAGCGACTAATTTCCCTGACGTTTAAACGGAAGTTTTGGAAACGACTAGTCGCCTAGTCTAAAAGTGAGAAAACACTCAGAAAACTGTCAAAATGTTGCAGATTTTCATCTGTAACATTGTCTGAAAAACATTGGGTGTATTATAGCAGCCATTTTAAATGCTTAACCGAACTGGTAGGTAGGGGGGCTAAACGGTTAGGAGTTGTCAGCTTTGAAAGTTTAAATCCAAATAATCATCCGAAATGAATCTTCGTCTGGCGAGAGATGTGATAACTATGATCGCAGTTCTGTTCTTCTTTTCTCCTTCATCTTAACGATCCTTTGTGAGCAAGCCGTTCGCTCCAACTCAGTAGGCCTTAAGAGCGTTAATGCATCCATGGTTATTATTCACCATAATTAAAACAGTTCATACATCCATGGTTATTATTCTATATCTTATTAAAATAGGTATTTAAATAAAGTTATGAAAAGACCAACTGATCGAACGACATCTGCCATGACCGGGCACTGTTGAGAATTGTGAACCAGATTAAATGAAATTATTAAATGAATGATTAGAAGTTTTGGGAAACTACACATTGTTTAACGCTGGTTATTAGGCCTATTAAGAGCATGGTCTAATGCAGGCATTCCCAAAGTGTGGTGCGCGCACCCCTAGGGGTGCGTGAGCTGCCACCAGGGGGTGCGCGAGAGGAAAAATTTAATGGAAGTCTGGTGTAATATTACACAATTACAGTGTTGTTTTTTAAGTGGGATTTTTCCATACAATAAAAAAACATGAACAGTAAACATTTCCTTTGTAATCCCTTTAATTTTAAATAAAAAACTATAATTTCTTAGTTTTTGATAGAAACGTTCTTATTTTCCTCCGCGGTGCTGCGCCGCGACCGGCTCTGGGTCGGCTTGGAAGGGTTCGGGGGCGAAGGTGGCCGGCGGCTTCGGCCTCTGGCTTTAAAGCGCCCCCCCGCTCCGACCTCGCGGCTTCCCGGGGCCGCGGACGCAGTATCTCGCTGCGCCTTCCTCCCCCCCCCAGGGGGGGGGACGGGGCCCCCTCGCCCCCGGCGTGACTGTCGACCGGGACGGACTGTCCTCAGTGCGTCCCAACCGCGTCGCGTCGTTCAGGGCGGGGATCCGGCTCACGTACAACTGGCGCTACCCACCCGACCCGTCTTGAAACACGGACCAATGAGTCTAACGCACGCGCGAGTCAGAGGGTCCTACGAAACCCCGCGGCACAATGAAAGTGAGGGCCGGCGCGCGCCGGCCGAGGTGGGATCCCGGCCCCTGTTTATCTGTTTCGGAGCCTATTCTCTTAATGTTGCGGATCGTTTGTAACTTCATTGCAATTTAATTCATAATTCAATGTACTGTCGTTCTATTTTCCATAACGGTTGTGTTATAATGATGCTATAGGTCCACGGTCATTTAATAGGCCTATTGCTGCAATTTTTCTTTTACGCGGCTGAAAATAACCGTAGGCCTACTTTCTGTCACTGAGCCGTGTCTGTCACTCCTCCTCTTAAAAGTGGAAACTTGTGCGTAGCTTTGTTGCATTATATTGAAACTTTGTTGATGGTGTTACTGTCATGCGTGCTCTGGTTATTTGCGCATGATTAAACATGTGTCTTTATATGGCGATAAAACAAAGCTTTGTTGCGTTTTTTTTAATTAATTTTTTTATTTAAGTGGGGATTGGGGGTGCGCCAACCCGGTTGGGATGTAGAAGGGGGTGCGCAGGAAAAAAAGTTTGGGAACCGCTGGTCTAATGTATCTGCATATTCTATCAATAGTGCATGGCGTGCTTCTGCAGTTTATGCAGGCCTATTGGCAGAAAAGCTTTTCTTTGAGAGAAAAAAAGAAAGCACTTAACCGACTACTATTTCTGGTGCCGACTACCACAGCAACGACTAGTCATTTAGTTGACTAGTCATTTAGTCGACAAGTCGCGCACATCCCTAATTTACGCCCCCTTTGCAACTGCAAGCACGGGTCAAACTCTGAAGCCAAAGGGGCTTCACTGTTCGTTAGACAACATGACTAATGAACTGTTAACTAATTAAGGTGCTTGCACAACGCCCCAACAAACGCCCAACTATTAAATGTTGGCCGAAGTGGGCCAATGCCGATTTGCCAATTGTTCCTCAACAAAAAACGTAATCTGACAAATACTCTAGACGGATTTCAGAAAAAATGCTTTCTATAAGAAGTGAGGAGCATTTATGGGTACAAGTCGGGAACTGGCCTACCTTACATATTTCAAGGGTGCTGAGTCCAAAAAAATGGTACCCAAGCGAAATTTTGAGTTTTTGACCTTGTAGGGTGTTCCGAGGAAGAAGGCTGCCGACAACAGGAAACGCTTTAACTCACTTTATTTGTTTAGCTTTAGTTATATTAATCTATCAAGCAAATGGAGGGGTATTGTAAAAGTCACGCGTGGAGAGCTCCGCTTAGCTTAGCATCTATCCAAAATCCAAATGCGCTGCCTCTGGGTTTCTGGTGTCCCCCCCGGATGTGTTGCCCCGTAGTATCCGGGCAGGCGTGCTATATGACGCATAATGGCTAGTGTTGGGCGCCCGCCCCCAGTTTATTATGTTTGCCGCCATCTGGTGTTCAGGTGCAGTTAATACAGCTTGTATATTTATTACTATTCCTTTGTGGCTATGTGTAGATATTACAGCCTGCTGATACATATGTTATTATTTATTCTCAACAACCTTCTAATTTGCATATCAAAATGGCCACCAAATTGCCCATCTTGCACAGTCATTGGACCATTTCCCCCTAGTTTTTTTTATAAGTAGGCAATCAAGATGAGGAAATTAAGTTTCTAGATCGATAGTCAAGGGTCAGAGCAAGGATGGGAATGTACAACTTCTAAGGTGGAATTAAGTATTATATGTATATTTTTAAGGTGGACATAAATATTCAATAAATATTACTCTGAAATTTCCCCTGTTGATATGACATATGATGTACACCATATTACATGATAACAAACAAAAAAAACCATTGCAAGTTGTCTGAGCATTCATCAGATCTACGGACGAGACAAAGAAGGCAATACAAGAACACTCTGAAAACTCAGACTACCCAGACCTTGCGATGACATGGCTATGCAAAGAGCTGCAAGGGGCAGCGGATAAAGGACATGTACTTCTTCTCGATGATGTCTGGGAATGGTATAAGGTACTCAGTGAAGAGTCATAAACCACAATTCCACTATTTACTGCAGTAGAAGGGCAACATTTTGTGAAAAGTTGCAGTCACAGCTGGGTGACATCTTCAACTTTTTTCAACCTCTTGATAGGTGTTCATCCGAGCGAAAAACCAACCCCTCTCTTCTCGGACTCTCTTCCACTCTGGAGTTGCCACTGGTGAGAGGCGCCGGGCAGGGGTGGCAATACTTATTGCCCCCCGGCTTGATGCCTGTATGTTGGAGTTCACCCCGGTAGACAAGAATGTAGCCTCCCTCCGCCTTCGGGTGGGGGGACGGACCCTGACTGCTGTTTGTGCCTATGGTCCAAACAGCAGCTCAGAGTATCCACCCTTTTGGGACTCCTTGGAGGGGGTGCTGGAAAGTGCTCCCTCTGGGGATTCACTCTTTCTGCTGGGGGACTTCAATGCTCACGTGGGCAGCGACAGTGAGACCTGGAGGGGTGTGATTGGGAGGAACAGCCCCCCCCGATCTGAACCCGTGTGGTGTTCAGTTATTGGACTTCTGTGCTCGCCACAGATTGTCCATAACAAACACCATGTTCAAGCATAAGGGTCCATATGTGCACTTGGCACCAGGACACCCTAGGCCGAAGTTCAATGATTGACTTTATAGTCGTGTCGTCGGACTTGCGGCCGCATGTCTTGGACACTCGGGCGAAGAGAGGGGCGGAGCTGTCAACTGATCTGGGGCGGAGCTGTCAACTGAGTTGGCTGCGATGGTGGGGGAGGATGCCGGTCAGACCTTGCAGACCCAAACGTATTGTGAGGGTCTGCTGGGAACATCTGGCAGTCTCCTGTCAGAGAGAGCTTCAACTCCCACCTCCGGGAGAGCTTTGACCATGTACCGGGGGAGGCGGGGGACATTGAGTCCGAGTGGGCCATGTTCCGCGCCTCCATTGTTAAGGCGGCCGACTGGAACCTGTGGCCCCAAGGTGGTCCGTGCCTGCCGTGGCGGCAATTCCCGAACCCGCTGGTGGACACCGGTGGTGAGGGATGCCGTCAAACTGAAGAAGGAGTCCTATAGGACCTTTTTGGCCTGTGGGACTCCGGAGGCAGTAGGCAGGTACCGGCAGGCCAAGCGGAGCGCAGCTGTGGCGGTTGCTGAGGCAAAAACCCGGACACGGGAGGAGTTCGGTGAGGCCATGGAGAACGACTTCCGGACGGCTTTGAAGAGGTTCTGGACCACCATCCGGCATCTCACGAGGGGGAACAGTGCATCGCCAACACTGTGTAAGGTGGAGACGGTGCGCTGCTGACCTCGACTCGGGACGTTGTGGATCGGTGGAAGGAATACTTCGAAGACCTCCTTAATCCCACCGACACGCCTTCCAGTAAGGAAGCAGGGCCTGGGGACTCGGGTGTGGGCTCTCCTATCTCTGGGGCTGAGGTCGCCGAGGTGGTCAGGAAGCTCCTCGGTGGCAGGGCCCCGGGGGTGGATGAGGTCCGCCCGGAATTCCTTAAGGCCCTGGATATTGTGGGGCTGTCATGGTTGACACGACTCTGCGGCATCGCGTGGACATCGCGGGCAGTGCCTCTGGATTGGCAGACTGGGGTGGTGGTCCCACTTTTTAAGAAGGGGGACCGGAGGGTGTGTTCCAACTATAGGGGGATCACACTCCTCAGCCTTCCTGGTAAGATCTATTCGGGGGTGCTGGAGAGGAGGGTCCGTTGGATAGTCGAACCTCGGATTCAGGAGGAGCAATGTGGTTTTCGTCCAGGTCGTGGAACAGTGGACCAGCTCTACACCCTCTGCAGGATCCTTGAGGGTGCATGGGAGTTTGCTCAACCAGTCCACATGTGTTTTGTGGACTTGGAGAAGGCATTCGACCGTGTCCCTCGGGGAGTCCTGTGGGGGGTTCTCCGGGAGTACGGGGTATCGGACCCCCTGATACGGGCTGTCCGTTCCCTGTATGACTGGTGTCAGAGCTTGGTCCGCATTGCCGGTAATAAGTCGGACTTGTTTCCAGTGAGGGTTGGACTCCGCCAGGGCTGCCCTTTGTCACCGATCCTGTTCATAATTTTTATGGACAGGATTTCTAGGTGCAGCCAGGGCGTTGAGGGGGTCCGGTTTGGTGACATCAGGATTGGGTCACTGCTTTTTGCGGATGATGTGGTCCTGTTGGCTTCATCAGACCGTGAACTCCAACTCTCGCTGGACCGGTTTGCAGCCGAGTGAAAAGCGGCCGGAGTGAGAATCAGCACCTCCAAATCCGAGTCCATGGTTCTCAACCGGAAAAGGGTGGAGTGCACTCTCCGGGTCAGGGATGAGATCCTGCCCCAAGTGGAGGAGTACCTCGGGGTCTTGTTCACGAATGAGGGGAGGATGGAGCGGGAGATCGACAGGCGGATCAGGGCGGCGTCTGCAGTAATGCGGACTCTGCACGGATCGGTCGTGGTGAAGAGGGAGCTGAGCCGAAAGGCAAAGCTCTCGATTTACCAGTCGATCTTCGTTCCTGCCCTCACCTATGGTCATGAGCTTAGGGAAGTTTCATGGTGTTTTTTTCCCTATTAACTTGGGTTTTTCGATGTTTGAATTAAGAGCATAAATGCTTTGTTTGCATAAAACAATGAAATCTCAGACAATTTGCAATGGTGTTTTTCTTAGTTATTATGTAATATGGAATACATCACATATCATATATACACTGGGAACATTTAAGAGTGATATTGATTGAATATTTATGTCAGCCTTAAAAACACAAATGACACATAATGCTTAATTTCACCTTAAAAGTTGGTATTTTGCATATATATACATAAAAAGGCACTGAGCCTCCACTATATCCTTGCTCTGACCCTAGACTATAGATCTAGAAACTTAATTTCCGCATCTTTGATTGCCTACTTACAAAAAAACTAGGGGAAAAGGGTCCAACGACTGAGCAAGATAGGCAATTTGGTGGCCATTTTGATATGCAAATGAGAAGGTCAAAAACTCACAATTTCGCTTGGGTACCAGTTTGGATTCAGCACCCTTAAAATATGTAAAGTAGGCTGGTTCCCGACTTGTACCCATAAATGCTCCTCACTTTCACTTTTTGGGTACATTCCGTCTAGTCTAAAACAACCGCCAGCAACCACCGACGGATACGGCACACTGGCGCATGTTTGTTGAGCAGAAGACATCTGGCTGTATTAAGGAGTAGTGATACAGCTTCATTGACTTCAACTTTACTCTGGTTGATAGCATAGCATTATATTGCAATATAATTATAGCAAGTATATTTGATGTTGAGGTCATTGCATGATAACAAACATTGACTCTATTGTACGACAATGCCATAGTGTTAAAATTAGTCTTTGGTTAATGGTGAGTATAATGCGGTCCTTTATTCTTCTAGTAGCTTGCAGGAAGCATTATGTCATGCATGATTATGAGTATAAACATGTTAGGTGTTAGGTAGACTATAACTATGTCCTCTATTGTGCCTGTACAGCTGCATATTGACCAGTGCTGTCTATCTAAAATGTACACAAGGTATCGGAGCTTTGAAATGAGGTAGTGAGACTTCATTCTGCCAATGTTGGTTCACTGAAGAGCGAAGAGCTGTTTTCTGGCATTTAAAGACCAAAGGTGTGTTTCTTTAGAGATTTATCCGGGCAACATTAAAGTAATAATTAACTCCAAAAGTACATTTGGTACATACACATGGTAAGTATGTGTCAAAAAAACTCCTTTTGCATAGGCTGAGCAGCCTCCGAGTACTAAAACAGCAAAGTGTAGCACGACAATTATAGAGGTCGGAAATAGGAATTAACATGGAAGCACTTTTTCTATTAGTCATTGCAAATGATCGCATCAAATACATCATTATCCAAATGTAGCCACACTTGTCTACAACAATTGAATAGTCATGACAAACTCAAATGTATTAAATCAAGCTCAAAGTCGACAGTGACACAATTATCTCAATTTACCGTTTACAATGTTACCCATGAGCTCTTGTGCGGCACAGCCGACTATCAAATGCGTGGACAGCAGCTAGCTGCTAGTGACATCGAAGATGGCTATCTATTCTGATTCTGTGTTAGAAATAGACAGCAGCTGGTGCAGGTGACATATCATCTCACCAATTTGAGCTGGTTTAGCTTCATACAGCCGAACAGATTTGAGGTAGGAAGGAAGCTTGGTGGTTGATGATATATCCGACTCCGAGCTACAAACTATACTGGTGGTGTACCTGTGGATGTGATTGTTTTTCCAAACCCAGTTCTGAACTACATCGGATACAATATGGTTCCACTGTTAGATACAATCTGTATTTCTATGTAATACAATTACTCCATAATGGCCATTGTACATATACATATTAAAGGTGTGTTGCATTGTAATAAAATATATCAGCATTTGCATGCACATTTGGATATGCAGTAAACAATCAGCCAGCGTATTGTCCTGTTCAAGCTGAATGAGACACTATACTTTGTCCCACTATTTAAATCCTGCTGCCGCTGCTGGTTCAAACTCCGGGGTGTTTTTTGATGTCGCTGTATAACTCTGAGGTTTCTCCCATCTCTGCCTGGTCACGGCCCCTGAAAAGAAGACAGAGGAGATATGAACTTCAGACACCCTGTAAAGCAGATCCATTGGGTTGATGAAGTCTCAAAACTTAGTCTATTTTCTCTTTAGAACTACCAAGAGCAGCTTACTCAGGGACAGAGTTGGGTATTTTGAACTTGACCACAGAGTAAAGGACCTCGTCCTCAGCCGAACAGCGAGGGCCTTCCTGGTTCTCTGAGTGAGAGAAGTGGATGCTGGCATAGTGAAGGTCATCCTGCCGTTCTATTGGTTCTCTCTGTGCTGCGGGAGCCGCGCAATTGGTCAGAGTTAAGACGTTGCCATACACAGGAACAGGAAGTGGCTGACGGGGAGAGAGGACAGAAGATTACATTTTGAAATCACTGTATGCTTAAAAGGCAGTTCTGACGGACATGTCCACCACAAGGTGTGGCTAGTGGTCACACCATGGAGGCCGCTAGTCCTGACTTCAAGACTCTTCTTCCTTGAACATAGTCCTCCATCTAATCACTGCTAGGTTTCCTCCAACAGTTGAGCTGGTACGACGATTTTTCTTAAATGTTGACAATTCAACAACATATTAATTTGCTTCTTTAAAAGATTAGACGTCAATACTTCCATCACTCCATCTTCTCATTCTGCTCACTGGCAGAAGTCACTCCAGATCTCAGTTTGATCACACCCTATTAGCAAACATCAATTTGTCAAGTTGTGATTCCTGAATCAGAGACTCTGATACAGAATTCAACTGATGTTTATGTTCTCAGATCACCACATTGTAACATAGTGGTGTCATGGCAACACTGACCCAGAGAAAGCATACAACCAATGGCGTTTTTTTTTCCATTGGCCCGCGCCGAGTCAAACCATATTGATTTGCATTTCCATTGCAAGTTTAAACACGCCAAGTTGTGCCGAGGCATGCCGAGACGGACCATCTCTGGAGTTGGGCTGACCCGCCTCCAAGCGGGTTGCGGTGAAGTCAGATAGTTATGGCACACAGATTGGATCAGACGACTCAAGTTAAGCATGTCATCAGCTAAAGACACACCTTCAACTGGGAAGCCCTGTTGTAATGGAGATGCAAATCCCTGCTGGAGTCAAATCGAGTCAAACCAAGCCACCATATGTGTATGGAAAAACACCACAAGACTCTGATAACGTTGGCGATGAGCACTGGGATGTACAGACTCCCCTTGCGACAGCGCTAGAGCAACAGTGAAGGACACTTGCTAAGGAAACAACTAGAAGTTTTACATGTGGTCTTGTGGTGTGGCCTCAGGGTATTTCCACTGTGTGTTTAGTCAATCATGGCTGAGTAAAATGGCTTCCTGTGTCTCACCTCCTCCGCAGTATCTGGTCCCAGTGCAGATGCTTTTCTGGAGGCTCTCTTTCTTCTGGTGAAGAGAACAGAGATAAAGAAACAACAAGAGTAGTGAAGGAGTCTTAAATGAACGAGAGGAGAGGAGAATATCTCACCTCATCCAGAGGAAGGCAACAAGGAGGAGTATGATGGCCAGTAAGACAGCAACGCTTCCCACGGTTCCTACAACTAATGATGATGATGTCTCTGGAAAAAAGAGATCAGATTTCAATCACTGATAAAAAACAACATTAATAGGCCCAACAGTGGCCAAGAGAGCAAACTATTGATACAACTCCCCATTGATACCTTGATACCTCTCTCTCTCTCTCTCTCTCTCTCTCTCTCTCTCTCTCTCTCTCTCTCTCTCTCTCTCACACACACACAACAATTACCTGTCACATTAATTAACAAAAAGGTGGAATTATGACGTCCCATTGCATTATGAGCTTGGCAGTAATAATTTCCTCCAAGCTCAGATGTTATATCAGTGATGGTGTAGTTCTGTCCTGATTCTATCACTGAGTCTTCATGTTCCTTGAACCAGGTGTAGTTAGCTGCTGGGTTAGCATCACTGCTGCAGCTCAGAGTCACTGAACTGCCCTCCTTTACTCCTCCAGAGGGACTTGATGTCACAGATGTGTGTTTAGGCCCATCTACAGGTCACATAAAAACATGTCAAAACATCATGTAGATGAATATTAATGACAGTATTAATGACAATGAAAAGTTTGTGAGTTTAATGCATGATGAATTTATAATGTTGAAGTTGAAGATATTTTTGGTATCTATAATATGACGTCAAGTATGTGTTTTACTCACATTTCACAATAATAGAGATGGAAACAGATTTGTTCCCGAGCTCATTCTTAGCTTCACAGAGATATTGTCCAGAGTCTGAAGACTTGATGTGACCAAAGACGAGCTGTTGTGTTTGGTTCATGTCTCTGAATGAGTCATCTGGATTAACCTTGAACCAGGTGTAGTTAGCTGCTGGGTTGGCATCACTGCTGCAGCTCAGAGTCACTGAACTGCCCTCCTCTATTTCACCAAAGGGCCTCACGGTCACTGAGGGGGTCTTTAGAGCATCTGATAACAATTACATTTCATTCATTATATAAAATACCGTCAGTTTGAAACCATTCATACTATCTACATGTAGTTCTCTACCCTGGCATGGTGTCAGTCCGCACTGTGGAGTTAACTTACACACTGGAGGAGAGGGGAGATGTTCGTATCCTTCAACAGCACATGAAAAGATGTCTTCAGACCTAATATAGCCCCAGTAGATCCTTCCTCCTCCTACAGACTGTCCTCTCCTGGTCCAGATGTAGGGACCAGCTAGACCACACATACTGTGACATTCCAGGTTTGCCCAGGTAGGAAGGGTAGGGTAAGGAAAGGACACTTTCACCTGGAGATCTGGGTGTGACAACAAATGACACAAAAGTGATTAAAATGAACCAGATTTCACACAATAAAAACCAACAACAACACACACACATTCACATTCACAAGATGTTGAGCAGACTCATTAGTAATCAAAGTTTACCTGTCACAGATAACGTCACTCCAGGGTTCCCATAATAATTCCCACCTGGTTGGTTTGTTGTGAACCGAAACTTATACTCAGCAGCAGAGTCACTCAGTCTCAGGTCTCTGATGCTCAGGGTACATTTTCCATTACATCTGTAGCTGTTACAGCTGGTCTGTCCACAGCTGTATTCAACACGATCTGCATAGTCTGTATCACTTTGCAGATCAACATATTCATCTCCGTCTGTTTTATTAAACCACAGTGTTTCCTGGACTGTGGTATCTTGGCCATTTAATCTTTTAGGGTATTTATAGGTGCAGCTGATCTCAACCGTTGATCCTCTTAAAGCGCAGACATTACTAGATGTGTAAGTAGCTCCCCAGTCCCAGTCACCATATCCATGCAGGGCTGTAAAAAAAACAAACAAGTGATACAGCTAGTGATAGGGCTAGTGATAGGGCTAGTGATAGGGCTAGTGATAGAGCTAGTGATAGGGCTAGTGATAGAGCTTGTGATAGGGCTAGTGATAGGGCTAGTGATAGGGCTAGTGATAGAGCTAGTGATAGGGCTAGTGATAGGGCTAGTGATAGAGCTAGTGATAGGGCTAGCATTGCCAAATTGACATGAATCTATTCCGGGACATTTTTGTTGTTGTTGATGAGGGGGGGGGGGGGGGGGGGGGGGGGGGCGTTGCTTGTCCACTGCCAGCACAAGGTGCCATAGAGTGGTGCAGGGATGACGTATTTTTGTAGGCCAACCCGGAAGTTAGCATCACCCTAGGTTCCCTTGACAACAAGCCAATGGGTTTTCCCATTGGATTTTGCATTATTGCAGAAAAAAAGCTCTGTGGCAAACAAAAGTTTATGATATTCACACGTTTTGTTAAGCAAGATAATCTTCACCAATGAACACTACTTTTATGACTTTTGAAGCTTAAATTCAATCACCAGAAGTTTTTTAAGACACGTAAAAGCTTCAAAATTCACGAGTGAGGTATTTACTGACGTATTTTATGTCAGACCAAAACGTGGCAATCTCTCTTAAGCTTGTGTTAACCACAGACCTTATTTCAGGCATCTAACCTAAAACCCATTCAAAAAACCCATTGACTTCGACACAAGGGAACCGGAAGTGCCAAAATGCTAACAGATTTCCGGGTTTTAGGACTCCTTCCACATCCCTCATAGTACATCGTAATGTAAGTGATCATTCCCTGCATGTTTATGTTCAGGTTTACGAGCCTTGAATGCTTTGCTTGAGCTGAGCGTTGTTTGGGCCTATGCAAAACTAGGGGGGGGGGGGGGGGGGGGGGGGGGGGAATCACAAAATGCACTGTGCTCAGTAATACATCTAAGAATATACATTGTATTCTTTATTTTTGGATTCATGTAGCCGATAGCCTTTTCACTGGACCCAAAATTCAGTAAATGCCCCTTAGTGAGGATCAAACATTTAACACCGTTTTACAGGAAGAGAAGAAGAAGAAAAGGATTTTGATGTAGAAATACTCAATACAATGGGACAGAGACACAACTTTGCTTTCTCTCTGACATTTCAAACCTGACATTTTGATCCTTATTTATTCTCATCGTTATTCATGTAGACTCTAAAACCGGGTATCACAACATGTCAATGTCTTCATTTCATGACGACACGACACCATTCAAACATGATAAACAATAATATTGAAATGGTCGCCCGGCCTTGCTTTGAATACCCGGATGTTGTATGCAAACAGGAACCACATAAGCAGCTTGAGCTGTGATTGGGCAGATTGATGGACCAATGGCTGGCTGCAACCACAAGTCTGATTGCAAACAGAAGTGGGCTAACCTTACGGGTAAAAGCAACCCATTGTGTCCGACAGGAAATGGCCAAATATATATTAATCTCAAATACAACATATCTTATACTACCCAGAATATGAATATCTAAAACAATGTGACATGACTTTTACTACAAGAGGCTTCATACAACTTGCATTGATGTGGTATTTCCACACATACATGTGGTATTGGTCTTCTTAACAACACTTTCTTTACTGTCACCTCTATTTACAACATGCTGTGGTTTCACCCTCTCCTCCTTCCAGTTGCTTGGTTGTCATGTTACTCATTGAAACAGTTCAATGTTAAACAACTAAACAACAGTTATCCACTAAATGTTCAGAGTGTAAATGTACCAACCTGGTACAGACAGAAGGAAAGCTAGAAATCCTCTTGCTGCTGATGTCCAATCCATAGTTAGTCCTCTCCTCTCTCACCTGTTGTTCTTCTTGTTCTTAAAAATAAAAGTTAAGAAAATGCATCAACGGGTCTATGGTAAAAAATACGTTCCTTCCTTTTCAAAAAAGTATGCAGCAGGAGAACATGGCTTACTGGGAACTAAGTTGCTTCTTCTTTTTTCTTATATTTTGTGACATCTTCTTCCTTCTGCTTCTTACACGCACACACAAACACCCCCCCCCCCCCCCCCCCCACACACACACACGTAAGTTTTAGTGCTTTTACAACTATCATTAAGCATAGGTGTATCTAGGATTTGAGAACAATAGGGGGATGTAGCCTGGACATTTGTAGGGGGGGGGGGGGGGGGGGGGGGGGGAATATAACATTTTTTTTCACTCACACACACACACAGTCACACACTGACACAGTTCATGCAGTGTAGTGCAATGACAAGAACCTGTAACCGGTGCGCTCTCTCTCTTTCATGCTTACTGTTGCCGAGTCCGAGAGGGTTGACCTTCTCGGACACTTCGTGTAAAGGCCCGGTGTGTGTGTGTGTGTGTGTACCATTAGACATGTTGTGTGTGTGTGTACCATTAGACATGTGTGTGTGTGTACCATTAGACATGTGTGTGTGTGTGTACCATTAGACATGTGTGTGTGTGTGTGTGTGTGTACCATTAGACATGTTGTGTGTGTGTGTGTGTGTGTGTGTGTGTGTGTGTGTGTGTGTGTGTGTGTGTGTGTGTGTGTGTGTGTGTACCATTAGACATGTTGTGTGTGTGTGTGTGTGTGTACCATTAGACATGTTGTGTGTGTGTGTGTGTGTGTACCATTAGACATGTTGTGATGTGAAATCCTCCATGCTGGGATTGGTTGTTTCGCTCTGACGCAACTGATGACACAAAACCAATCACAGCAAGACACCCACCCCATCCAAACTGGCATTACTGGTTTTGGATGTAGGTTGTTGTATAAGCCCCGCCCAAGCCGGGGCTGTGGGCGGGGCTTATACCATATGCCCCTCCCCCTTCCATCTGATGCACCGTTGCTGCATCCTGGGTTTAGCGCCGCCCACGACGGTTGTGATTGGTTAAAGAAATACAAACAAATACAAGACTGTTTCCCCCCTATGACAGGATGATAGTGAGCAGAGGCAGACCTTTCTGCAGCGCTGGCACAGCACTAAAAGTGTGAAAAATGAGTCTGGAGACTAATGGAGACTAAATCAGGCAGCAACCATTTATGAAACATCCGGGTCCTAACGTCCCCCATGAGCATAGGCCTACTTTGTGTGGACATGAAAAACTATAAATCATACGAACGCGATTACACGAAGTAGTAAACGTAATGCACCATGGAGAAAACATAACTCTTACAAAAACAAAGCAAAATGTTTTGCGCTGTCTTCGCCCTTTTCAGCTGACAAGCCGCAGAAATTTAAACAACCCAATCAGATTGCGCGACACGCAAATCGCCCCGCCCATATTTCACAACCCACCAATCACGCACCCCTTAACAAAGTAGGCGGGACCTGGAAGGACAACAGCGGAGGATTCAAACCAAGCATGGCTGCTGATAAAGACAATGGGCAAAATACAAGAATTAGCAGGTAAAAAAAAAAGACATATTATAAATAACATGCGCTGTTATGGACATGTGTCGTCCTGGGTTAAACTCCTGCGATTAGGAAATGTGAAGATATGTCGGCACTGTCGCTAGTAGTCGGAGTAGGACGTCAGGCAGCGTTATTTATGATGACTGATTTACATTTAACCTTAAAACTGTGTTTCAAATGTTAAAATAGTTATTTTCAGAGTTGTACATTGGTTCATCCGCGTCGGGGTTTCTATTGACAACTTGGAGTATAAACGCTTAGTTTGAAAGGTTTGATACCGACTGAAGATGTCGGTCCCATATTTGTCTTCCGGGGTCATTCTCCAGTATGATTTAAACTGTACGCCAGTGATGGTAGAAAATACTCCTAATACACCTAATATCTAATATACATAATATCTAATACACATAATACCTAATACACCTAATATATAATATACATAATATCTAATACTCCTAATACCTAATACACCTAATATATAATACTCCTAATACCTAATATTCCTAATATCTAATATACATAATATCTAATACACATAATACCTAATACTCCTAATATCTAATATACATAATATCTAATACTCCTAATATCTAATACACATAACATCTAATACTCCTAATATCTAATACTCCTAATACCTAATACTCCTAATGTCTAATACCTAATACTCCTAATGTCTAATACCTAATACTCCTAATACCAACCCTAATACTTTTGAAAGAGAGGTTAAGGGGTTGCGTGTTTTCTGCATTTTTTGGGGCATCCTAACTGCCCACTACAGATGTCCCAGCTGGGCATTGGTTTAATTTAATTTCTGAAATCAAAATGCTTTTCAGGAGGATCTGTGTTGTGTTTTAAAACGCTGTATGTATACCATTCAGCACCACAACATTCAATCATTAAAATCTACCAAACATACACCTCCGTGTCAACGTCAAACTGTACTGTCTTGGATGTATTACTTTACATTTATTCACTTTTGAATAAATGTTATACTATGTTATTATTATTATTATTATTATTATTATTATTATTATTATTATTATTATTATTATTCTTATCATTTATGTTGTTTTAATTGGCTGTTTGTGATGTAAAGCACATTTAGGTGCCTGACTGTGTATGAATGGGCCATATAAATAAAATGGCTAGACTAGGACTGCAACTAACGATTATTTTCATAGTTGATTAATCTAAAGATCATTTTTAAGGTTCATAATTTAGTCTAGAAAATGTGATAAATAACCGCAAATGCCATCACAAGTAACCAGAGTCCAAAGTGATGTCCTTAATTTGCTTGCTTCATCCAACAAGCAGCCAAGAAAAACTAAAGTATTTTATAATGATCCAAAAACCAAACATTTGAATTTCTGGAGCATCAAGCAGCAAATCTTTGGTATTTGTACTTGATAAATGACCTAAACGATTAATCGATTCATACAAGTTTGATTCAATACATTTTCTGTCGATCGACTAATTGATGCACCGAGTAACCGTCGCAGCCCTAATGCTGTCCGTTGTCCTTGTCAGAGGGGCACCGTGCAATGTTGGGATCCAACCGGAGGAGAAGGCCAGCGGGACCCACGCCGGCCGTCCCACCATCATCTTCAACCCCGACTTCTTCGTGGAGAAGCTCCGCCACGAGCGGCCAGAGGCGTTCACAGAGCTGGTGCTGAGCAACCTGACGCGACTCATCGACCTGCCGGGGAGCGAGTTCTCTGAGCTGCTGGGAGAGGAGGCGCCCAAGACCCCCACAGGCGGACACAGCGGGGGCTTCTTCCGCTCCTTCAACTTCCTGAAACGCAAAGGTCAGACTTTTGTCTAGTCTCACATAGCCAGACCGATCTCCACAATTGGTTTTAGAGCTGTGCCAGCATTGCAGAAAGGTCTGGCTGAACCCAACCCACTATGATTCTGGTATAGGGGGAAAAAAAGCTCAGTCTTGTTTGTATTTCTTTAAACCAACCACAATTGTCACATTTGCAAGTGGAGAGGCGAGCCCTGGCATTAAAATGGCTAAATCCCCGCAAAAGAAAACGCCACATAACCATTATTGCACGATCCAAATCTCCGTCATCACTTGCAATGTTCAGCGTGTAAAAATGATGTCCATCGAAGAAGGCAGTTTGTTGCTGTAGTAGCGTGAAGCTCAAATGATCATACTAGGGTCAGATGCTCTTATTTATACATACGTTTATTAGCCATATTAACGTAACGTTATCTAGATTAGTTGAGTTCCTCGTTGATATTTGTATTATCTGTACCTTTTGACGTAACAAAGTTGTCTTCCTTCTTCTCTGATTTGATGCTTTTCAAAGTAAGACGAGTCGTTAGCCTGTGACAAAGCAGGGCTTGACTGTAATGTAGTTACAGCCAGTTACAGTAAGTTAATCCACTAGCCAGCTGTGGGTTAGCCTGTGTCCTCAAATGAAGCCGGCTTCATTTGAGGCAGAGTGTAAGCATGTTGTGACAGACCTGCAATGCTTTAGTTGTCTGCTTGCATGTAGGATAGAAAAACGTTTCACTCTTTGCTATAAAACACGTCCTGTCACCCTTTCACAGATAAGGATGTTGTGTTTGGGACCCCTCTGTCAGAAGGAAGCATCGCCCAAATATACCAGCTCATCGAGTACCTCAGCAAGAGTGAGTATATGCCTCATAGCAGTCAACACAGAACCTTCCTAAGGGCACACAGGCAGTGGTGTCACTGTCAACCATGCAACGCACAGTAGTGTAGTGCTTAGGGTGTTTGACTCTCAGCCGAAAGGTTCTGGGTTTGAACCCCCAACCTCACAGTTTACCTGTAGGCATCCTTGAGCAAGATGTTCCCAACCACTACCTGCTCCTTAATGACCTGGATCTAGATTCACTGTAAGTCACTTTGGATAAAAGTGTCTGCTAAATACGTAAATTGTGAAATTGTAAATATAATGTAATGTACCATAAATGTAATAAAGTGGAATAACGGATACACATATACTTTATAATATATACAAATCTGTTAAACCTGCACTATGTAACTTTTCTACTGGAGCTATTTACTCCATTAAAACAAATCTTAACTCGGCTAGAGGTTTCTCAAGAATAAAACAAAAAATAATATAGCTATGACTTTAGCTACAACTCAAGCCGCTGGAGGCTGCTAATGGGAAAACTAATATTGTGCAGGTTAAAGTTATAGCTCTATCAAGGTATACACAATACTAATAAATGTAGCCCAACTAACTAGCCCTGGGCTAACGATCCTATTGGTTACTTGCTCTTGTCCAACCAGATCTGCAGGTGGAGGGTCTATTCCGGGTGCCGGGCAACAGCGTGCGTCAGCAGACGCTGAGGGACCTGCTGAACAGCGGGGCGGATGTGGACCTGGGCTCCGGGGGCTTCCACCCCAACGACGTAGCCACCCTGCTCAAGGCCTTCCTGGGGGAGCTCCCCGAACCCCTCCTCACCCATCGGCAGTTCCACGCACACCTGAAGATAGCAGGTGAACACACATGCACATTTCTGACCTCCTATAGATTTGTTGTTTGGATCGTCCTTGATTCTACAGTACTTTATCACCAGCCTGTAAATGTAAAACCACCGCCCGTCTCCAGAATTTACCTTCTGGGATTAATAAAGTGCTACAAAGTATTTTGTTTGTTTTTACAGTATGGTTTAATCAACAATAACAATAACAATTATATATATTTTTGTATTGTATGTATTTATTTTTTTTATTTTGTGTGTCATGCATACAAATTGCCCAACCCTCAAGGGTTTACAAGACATCAAAAGTACAGTCGCAGTGGTCAGACATGTCATTACATTTCATTTCATTACAAAATTACAGGTTATTTTACAGCTCGGTCTTAAACACTATTCTGCCTTCTCTCCTAAGCTTGGCAAATATTATCTGCTTCAAAAAAGGTTCCCTTCCCGAAGCATAACCTAACCGACCTTTTCATAATCATCCAGCCAAAAGAAATTAACATAAATAGAGGACATCTTACTAATAAGTACATCCCTTACGTGCTCTCAGACGGGACAGCAAAACAAAAAACTAACCTCATTCTCAAGTTCACCCAGCTCACACAACGAGTAATATCCATACCTGTTGTCTGCACCCCCCCCCCTCCTGACGCCTTCCCCCCCCCCCCCCCGCAGACATGACCCGCTTCGACGAGCAGGGCAACAAGACGTCGGTGCCGGACAAGGAGCGTCAGATTGAGGCCTTGCAGCTCCTCCTCATGCTGCTCCCCCCCGCCAACCGCTCGCTGCTCAAGCTGCTCCTGGAGCTGCTCTACCACACTGCCAAGCAGCAGGACAAGAACAAGATGTCCGCCTTCAACCTGGCCCTCATGTTCGCCCCCCACGTCCTCTGGCCCCGATACGTGAGTCACTAGTGCGACTAGGGCTCTGCGCTGGGCCCGCTTTGCTTGCATGTATGCCGACGAGTGTAGAGCTTGTGCTTTATATAATTTGTTTTATATATGGCTGGAGGGATGTGGCATCTCAGTGATGAGCAAAAGGCTGGTCCATTCCTTGACATGTACACACGTCTTTCTCTGCCCCTCGCCTTTTAGACTAAAGTTAAGAGCACAGTGCTCCTTAGGAAGAGAGTCAGCCTAGAGCCCTGTGTAGCCTTGCTACCAGTGTTATCAACCTGTGTGTGTGTGTGTGTGTGTGTGTGCGTGTGCGTGTGCGTGTGTGCGTGCGTGCGTGCGTGCGTGTAGATGACTGCAGGGGACCTGAAGGACAACCTGAAAAAGCTCAACAACAGCATGGCCTTCCTCATCAGACACTCCCAGAAGCTGTTCAGGGTAACACACACACACACACACACACACACACATAAATGCACAACACACGCATAACTACACACACACACACTCCTAGAAGCTGTTCAATGTAACACACACGCACACACACATACTTACACACACACACTCTCAGAAGAACAACACTCAAATAAATACACACATACACTCCCATAAGCTGTTCAGGGTAACACACATACACACACATAACTACACACACACTCTCAAAAGCACAACACACACATGCATACACACACACATTCCCAACTGTTCAAGCTAACACCCACATGTGGTCGTATTTGTGAACATTATGAACATTATTCTTTTTGAATTACATCTTTAAATTAGGCTGTTTTTTGTACACTTGAGCTTCATCGTGTTAATATTTAATATTTTCATATTGTTGTGCTACCCTTCTCCCTCTGAAGACCATTATCAGAGAAATGTTTCCATGGTTATTATAATATATTTATATATTGACCCACCTGACTGCTTGCACAGTGCAGTCAGTACATTGCACTTTATAACGGATTGACGTGTGTGTGTGTGTGTGTGTGTGTGTGTGTGTGTGTGTGTGTGTGTGTGTGTGTGTGTGTGTGTGTGTGTGTGTGTGTGTGTGTGTGTGTGTGTGTGTGTGTGTGTGTGTGTGTGTGTGTGTGTGTGTACAGGCGCCGGCCTACCTGAGGGAGCACGCCAGAGTGCACTTCGCTGGCTCCAGAGCTGTCCAGACCAAGGTGAGTGGTGACATCACAGCACACGGACCTTTCAAACTGGTCCCGCTGAAGCCGTCAGCGTACTCAGTGGTCGTAGTCACAGATTTTGTGACTCTAAATCTAAATGATATCACTTGAAATACGGATTACTTAAGCAAGATTGTATTATTCTTAAATACGCCGCCTTGTTGCAGAAGAAAGAAAAAACATTTTAGTATTTCTGTTGTGCCTATCAGTGATTGTACACTGCAGCAGTGCAGCTCTGCCACCAGGGGGCTCTAAACTCAAAAGCTCGAAAAATTGTAGGGGATGTAGTCTTAGGCCCCGATCACACAGAACACTTTTAACAGCTGGGAGCAACTATTTTGTAATTGCTATCAATGGGAACCAAGCATTTCGCTCGCTGCCTTTGTGTTGCTGAGCTCTTCATGTTTTAAGCAGAGCTCCCTGGACGCCCCGAGTTGAAGAAATGTCAATTCAAGAAAAAAACACCCAACGTTGTAGGTTAGCTGTAGATATTCTGTGTTTGGGAAAAACAAAAAAAGCACAGTGCGCTGTTCTGGCCGTGCTGTGCACCTCCCGTTTTATAGCCTGCAAAGGTTTTCTGTGCCACCAAAAGCCTCGAAATAGCGAAGCAGCGCACTGCGCCTTTTTACTGTTGCAAAGCAAATCCCATCTAAACCTTTCCTCCCATCTCCTACTTTTTTTCCCCCCAACTTGTAGCATCTAGGGCGCTCTGCCAAAAACACGAGGCGCTCAGCAACGCAGCGAGCGAAATGCTTGGTTTCCATTGATAGCGGTGACAAGCTAGCCGCCCCCCCAGCTGCTAAAAAGTGTGGCGTGATCGGGGCCTTACTCGGTACAGGACTTATTCTCTTTGCTTAGTTTCTCTTCTGCACATGTCCAGTCTGGGCTCTTTTGTAATGTCCGCTTATTTATTGTGTTTTGATGGAACCAGTATTGTGTTTATTGTGTTTTGATGGAACCAGTATTGTGTTTATTGTGTTTTGATGGAACCAGTTCTTAACAGTATTGTGTTTATTGTGTTTTGATGGAACCAGTTCCTAACGGCACACAGTGTTTTTCATCAGGATGACCTGGAGCTGCTGGCTGCCAACGGTACCCCGGTGTTGCGCTCGCCGGTGGGGTCCAAGAGGCCTGCCGGGTCTCTGGAGCCCGGCGCCGGGGGGCCCCAGCCCCACACCGAGGAGGCCCTGAAGGAGCTGTTCAGACACGTCCACCACAACATGCCCGACTCGGCCAAGAAGAAGAAACTCATCCAGCAGGTGAACTGTTCCCCTCTCACATCAGTATGAAGTAAATATTGACTGCACCGTGTAATGGCTACAGAATAATGCAACCGTCTGCGTTTAGATCGGTTCCCTTAGCTTCCCTATAAGCCTCGCTTTCACTATGCAGCTCTGTGTGCCACCGGGTTTTATCTCCCGGGAAACATAAAGGCTCGCTTTACAGCACAAAGAAAACGCGTTAACCATTGCGCATGCAACCAAACCAGGAGGAATAGCGCTTTTGTTTACCCCGGTAGCTATCGGTAGCTATCCCCATTAGCTATCCCCAGTAGTGGAAATGGAGGGCGGTGGAAACACCGAAGTAAAGCCAATCTGATGACACTACTTATATCTGCGTATGCTACGCTTTTGCATTGAGTATATTGCCTGAATTGTTATT
This sequence comes from Merluccius polli, assembly GCA_030340625.1. Lineage (NCBI taxonomy): Eukaryota > Metazoa > Chordata > Actinopteri > Gadiformes > Merlucciidae > Merluccius > Merluccius polli. Next base: position 255,627 of record JAOPHQ010000585.1, read on the forward strand.
ACCTGTCAGGCTACCAACCCAGTTCGCTTTTCTCAACACATACTCAAGAATTTGTATCTGCTTTCATGTCGGTGAACATGCGTCTTTCTTTCTTATTTCCAAAGTGTTGATCGTTTCTTTCGCTGAGATTTCCAAACGGATGTGCGTCTTGTGTTGTTTGTGGTTGCTAGGCTTTGAGGAAACGGAAAATAATACCACTTTGAAACGCTAGGGTGGGAAAAGTTGAAAAGTTTTCTACAGCCCCTTAAAAAAATGTTAAATGTACGTTTGGCAACTGGTCTTAAAAAAAGAACACAGATTGGCAGTTGTGTAACACCGGGGCTGCACTGAAAATGTCTCGCAAGGTGCCGTTATTTCACAAGGTCGGAAAACACAACCGGTGTCAAATTATGTAATCTTTTAGTGTGTGTGTGCGTGTGTGCGAAAATAAAAGGCAAAAAAAAATCTAGCGGCTAACACATTAGCATCTTCAATGTGCTCATGGCCTCCAGATTGCCAGGCAGACGACATTAGGGACCCCCCCACCCAGCGAGTACCAGCAGACCCCCCCCGGGCGCACCAAGAAACACCCGCGCTCACGCTCCTTCGGTGGACTGATTAAGGTACACACACACACACACATTCATGTTCATTCATGTGTCTTGGACGTGTCCTGCGTGTGTCTCTAAGACGACACCTCTAACGAGGCGTGTCTGTGATGTCAGCGTAAAGCTCGTGGAGATCAGCTGACCAACGAGAGGAGGCTCAGGCACATCTCCCCGGTAACCACGGTGACGGGGAAACCCGGGAAGGAGAATGTCGTCCTGCAGGCGGTGAGGCCGCTCTACTTCCTCCTCCTCGTTGAATGAATTTGTTTACTCAACTCAAACTTTATAAATAGCTAAAATCTTTTCACTTCTCTGTTTGAGCGCTGACGCACATTGTTCTTAGTAAGCAGGCGGTGAATCGTGTATTTCTGGTGTGTGTGTGTGTGTGTGTGTGTGTGTGTGTGTGTGTGTGTGTGTGTGTGTGTGTGTGTGTGTGTGTGTGTGTGTGTGTGTGTGTGTGTGTGTGTGTGTGTGTGTGTGTGTGTGTGTGTGCGTGCGTGCGTG